>CAKNYM010052611.1:290321-386819 GCA_932195095.1 Andricus curvator | reverse complement strand
TTCGGCTGTCATGGTGTGTCGCACTGTTTTATCTCGCGAGCAGCTTAGTCACGTGACTAGACTGGACTCGACTTACGACCTTACGCAAAATGCAAGTAGGCCGTTCTTGCACCCAACCGCTCATATGTATATTGTTTGTATTGCTTGTAGGAGCCATCCATTGACTCCGTACTCTTTCAGGACTTTCCAAAGTTTACTTCTATCCACCTTGTCAAATGCTGAAACCTTTGTAATTATTGTAGTTGCTTTTATCTCCCTTTCTTTTGAATATTGGTACGATAATCGCCTTTTTCCAGTCATCTGGAACTTCTCCCATCTCAATACATAAAATCAATTCGCACAGCCTGTGAGGTATGTAGTCGCCACCGTATTTAAGCATTTCAGCGTTGATACTTTCTACACCAGCTCTTACCATTTTTTAAGTTCGTAATTATAACCCAAACCTTTTCTTACTAATCGTGTTCTAGGAGTCTCTCAAAGCGTTTAGTATTCCGTCTGTATCATATAGCATTTCATCCTTGCTATTTCTCATGTTGCCTAACTCTATACTTTTACCTCCCATCATATTGATCAACGCCCATTTACAAAAGAAATTTCTTGCTTCCTTCAAAAACGTTTTGAATTTTTTCTCTTCTGTTTTGATTTTATCTTTACTTTCCTTGACTATCATTAGTCACATTATTAATGCACATTAGTAGTCACTTTAAGGAAATTTTAGTCACCATTTGGGTTAGAAATTAGTCAGTTTTGGTCACTTGTTCGTTTTAAATAGGTCACTTTTTCAAGTAATTTGCTTCAAAATAAATTCAAGTTCTTTGTTTCCAAGCGGGCGTATTCAAATTCCCGATGCATCCAAATTTCAAGGCTTTAAATACAACTTTTCCCAAATTTAGAAATTTAATTTTTGTTTTCGAAACTGCAATCTTTCTAGATTAGATTTTGTACTACCCTCTTCGGGTTTTTACATATCTAAAATCCTCATTAAACATTAAAACTCTTTAAGCTCTCATCCCTTCCCCAGTCTCCAATTACCCCATCTCTCATAATAAGCCTCCAAGCAATGCCTTGACGTACTCAATCCTGTGGGTTTTTCAATTTCTAACACCCCTACCACCTCTGCAGCCGGATTTTTGTTAGAAACGCTCGCATTCGCCTGAACATTTGGACAGAGAATTGAAAAACTGCAGAAAACCAAAACTCCTGAGCACGGCCGTGTTACCATCAGGAGAGTTTTGATGTAGCCATTCGATAGCATCGAGTGCCCATTTTCATTCTCGGCGTCAAACCTCCCGCGCTCGACAGTAATTAATCCCAGTGAAAACACGACTAAGGTAGAATCACGAGCGGTCACCCATCCGAGCTCTAACTTCGCCCGTCCGTGCTTAACATTCGAGATCTCGACGAGTCGAGAATCACCGCCTAGCTACTGCCATCGTTAATTGTAGTCTTTCCATATTTGATATTTTTTTTAATGTTTCCAGTTTAGTAGATTAAACATTCTGATCACCTTCAAAGCAATAATTAATTAGCTTATAACAAATTCATTCTCCAACCCTATTTATTTATTTAACGAAAAAAATGGCAATATCCAAGGGATATTTTTCAAGCTAATTAATTTTCTCTTTAGATTTTCCCCTCGTTAAGCAGAGTGAAATTACTCGTCAGTGAGTGGCTGAGTTTAGTGTCCTCTTAATTGATTATCAGCATTGTTTGAAAGTTCAGACCCTGTAAAACATTCTGCTGTCTCGATATTTTTTCGTGATGAGTGGAGAATTGGAGATGAGTGATAAATGGTGACGAAGCTCTTAAAAAAAAAAAATTTCTAGGCGTAGGCTTATTTGAGGCCATGAAGAGTTCTCTTATCAATGCTGGGGATTTGAGGAAGGTATATTCCTCGTCTCCACCCTGTCTAGACAAAATCAATGCAACCTCAGCCCCCCTCTCTTGCCCCCAGAATCTCTCTTAAATCTCTGAAATGTCCTACCGTATATGCGCACACGCACGCGCCCTTACACGTGTTTGAACATTCCATTTTTTTTATCCACCCTCGACTCGCTGCCCATTAATCAGTTTCAAGTCAGATGGCTAGTCCGAAAGTAGAAACAGATTTATTGTTCCGCTTTTCGTTACTTAACATTTTCCTTTTTCTCCCTGATTTATTCGTCGCGAACTTTGTTTTCGTTTTCTGTATTGAATTGAGTACAAAAATTGTATTTTTATAACGCTCAAAAAGTGGAACCTAGTTTGGCAATTGAGTAAGAAATAGGAATAATCTGAGGTAAATTATCTGAACTCATTATTTTTGAATAGAAAAATTTGGAGAGCTTGGAAATTAAACCTGGAAATCAGGGAATTTTATTGGTCAGGGAAAGTCAAGGATTTTGAAAAAAAATCTTGCAAAAATCACAGAATTCCTATAGGAGGAACTTTAAATAACTCTCAAGGATAATCAATTGAAAAATTTTAATTTTGATTTTGAAATTGTTTTATTCCGTTTATAAAATCTTCTATGTTAAAAATATTACAAGATTAAGATTCTGGTCTTTGAATATTAATTGTCAGGGAAAAATTAGGGAATTTTGAAAATGAACTTTTGCGGACACCCTGATATAAATTCATAATATTCTTCTTAGTAATTTATTTGTCTCGTATTTCTATTTTCTGTCTTTTTTTAGTTGCTTCCTCCTGGAAATTATAATTTTAGTTCAGAATTTTATGAATTGGTTGAAAATTAAAAAATTTTGTTAAAAATGCATCCTTTTTTGGTGAAGATTCAATTATTTTGTTAGAAAATTAACTTTTTGTTGAAAATTGATATTTTGGTTTTAAAAATTCAACCATTTTTTGTTAAATTCGTCTTTCTGGTTTAAAAATGCATATGTTTGCTTACAAATTGCATCTTTTTTAGATAAAAATGGAATTGTTTGGTTTAAAATTGGTCTTGGTTTAGTTGAGATAATGTACTATTAGTATTACTGATATAAATGCATAATATTCTTGTTAGTAATTTATTTGTGTCGTATTTCTATTTCTGTATTTTTATCAGTTTCTTCCGCTTGACAACTATATTTTTAGTTCAAAAGTTTATGAACTGGTTGAAAATTCAAAAGTTTTGTTCAAATTTCATCCTTTTCTTTGAAAATTCAAGTATTTTGTTAGAAAATTAACTTTTTGTTGAAAATTCATATTTAGGTGTGAAATTGTAACCATTTTTTTTTTAATTCGTCTTTTTGGTTTAAAAATTCGTTTGTTTTAGTAGAAATTTAATCTTTTTTCTGTGAAAATGGAACTGTTTGGTTGAAAACCCATCTTTTTTGTTTCAAAATTGAACTACTCGATTGAAGGTTTAACCACTTTGTTAATAACTTATTTTGATTTTGAAGATTCATGTCTTTAATTGAAAGTTTAAATATTTTGTTGAAAATTGATTGAAAATTCAACCACTTATACTTGTGCAGAAGTTGAACTGGTTTTTTTTACATTTTTGTTTGTTTGATGGTTCAACTATTTAGTTGAAAATTCATGTATTTTGTTTAAAATACGTTTTTTGGTTAAAAATTATTTTTCTTAACTTAATTTCTTTGGTTGAAAATTTAACTATTATGTTGAAAATTAGGTTTTTTGTTCTAAAACTAATCTTCTTGGTTTTAAACTTCCTCTTTTTGGGTTAAAAATGCAACAGCTTGTTTGAAAATCAAATTCAAATTTCATATTTTCGGGTAAAAAAAATTAAACTGTTATGTAGTTTTTGATTTAAAATAAAAATCTTTTGGGATTGAAATGTCAAATATAACACTTTTTGTTAAGAATTAATTTTATAAAATTAACACTTTTCTTACATCTTGGACTAATTAAACGCGCTTTAGCAACATAAATATTTAGTTGTTTTTTGGCAATTGTATTTGATTAGTTATTATTATAAATTGCATAAAATTGCAAAAAAAAAACGGTCCAAATTTTGAAAAAGAAATATTCTAGGTTTGTCAACTAGAAGTGTCAAAATTTTGAAAATGCAATTTTTTTATATAAATTTTATTTATTTGAAATAAATCACAGAAATTCCTAAAGTCTCACATTCTCGAGTTGTTTCAAATTTATAAATGCCTGGATTTTTTTCACGATTTTTAAAACTGGAAAACTTTAAAATTGAAAACCAATACTATTAAATAAAAGTGTAAATTAAAAAATAAATGATTTTGAAGCGTGCCACAATTGGATTAAATCATTTCTCTTATTCCATAAATAAAATAAAATTGAATGTCATATACAGTCCTAGAGTCCAATAACTTTGCAGGTGCTTTGATTTTGATGAAATAATTCAAATTTAAAAGCATGAAAATTTTGGTAGATAAGGTCAAAATTTTGACATTTAAAATTTTTGTAAATGCCAGTTTTAAACTAAATTGTAATTTTAAATATGCTAGAAAATAAACATGCACGCTACGGGCGCGATTATTCTTTTTGTTGTCTCAAGAAATCTTAAATTAAAATATAAAATTAATATAAGACACAAAATTTTGTATTTCATAGTGTATATTATCTAAAATAATAGAGAAGAAAAGCAGGGACAATATTTGTTATATATAATAAAAATTGATATCTTAACTTGAGAATTAATATGTACGTAATATTTTTCTACACTATATAATCAAACCATTGGATTTTTCTTAAATAATATAAATTTGCGACGAAAAACGCCAACATAACCTAAAGTTGTTCAAAGTTGTAAGTTTGATTTTCAAAGCAATTTTGAAGAAAATACACTAACGTAACAAAAATTATTTAAAAATTGTAAATCTTCTTTTGAACCTAATGTTAACGTGACCTCCAATTGTTCCCATATTTTTAATCTTTGAAATCTAATTTTTTTTACTAAAAATATCGATTGCGGGTATATAACGCCAACATAACATAAAATTGTTCAAAAGTTGTGAATCTTCTTTGAAGCGTTTTTTTTTTTCATTTTTTTTTAGAACCGATTTCCAGTGAAAAACGAGAACATAACCTGAAACTGTTCAAAAGTTGAAAATATTTTTTGAATTATAATGATTTTTGTTTTAAAATATCAATTTTTGTGTAAAATGCCAACGTCACCTAAAATTGATGAAAAGTTATAAAGAGTAAAATCTAATGATTTTTGTTAAAAAATTCGATTTTCGATAAATAATGTCAAGAAAACCGAATAACTTAAATTGTTGAAAAATTTTAATGTTTGAAATCTAAAATTTTTTTATTAGAAATACTCATTTCCTTGTAAAATGGTAGCATAGCCCAAAATTGTTAAAAATTGAGAATTTTTATGGTGATTTTGGTTTAAAAATTCTAATTTCCGGTGAAAAAAAGTAACACAAATTTTTAGAAATTTTAAGTATTCTTTAAAACTTTATGATTTTATATTGAAATTCTTCTTTTAATACTAATTCCTAGCGAAAAGCACTAACATAACATGTGTACAATATTTTTAATAATTTATGAGGAATTTTTTTATATAGGATTTTCCACTATTCTAAAGAGGAAATAAAAGTGAAATTCACCTAGAATAACCCTAGAATCGAGGAACTAAGCTCTAAAGTCTAACACAAATCCACACAAATTTCGAGACGACTATACCCAGGGGCTTAAATGCTGGAGAATTTCATCCAGAATGGATTTAACATGGCTCTTAAAATCTATAGAGTTTAGAAGGAGTCTGTGACGATTAAATGAAATGACGTGAAAATCGTCTTTAAGTAAACTCGTTAATCCTCAGAATTTAGACGAGTCTTATTAGCAAAGTAGTCTCTAAAGTCTAGAGTCTACAAAATTTCTCAATGCGTTCTTGACTCAGACAAAATAGACTATTTAAATGCATATATTATATATAGATTATATTTTTTTAATCCATGTTTTCCATGGTTTTTACATATCTGAAATTCCCCTCCTACAGGCGATCGTAAGACATTAAACCCTTTAGCTTACATCCCTTCCCGAATCCCCAATTACCTCAACTGTACTCAATTGTAGGTTTTTCAATTCCTACAATCCCCCACCGTCTGCGGTCGGATTTGTATTAGAAGCGCTCGCATTCGCCTGAACATTTGGTCAGAGGAGTGGAAAACTGCAGAAAACCAAAACTCCTGAGCACAGCCGGTTACCGACAGACGAGTTTCGAATTTAAATGCTTAAAATTATGCAACTTCAAAAATTGGAGTCATAGCCATCTTTTTTTTATTATCTTTTTTTTTTAATTTTCAATGCAATATCTTGAAATTGTCCAATTTTTAGTTAAATATTTTGAAAAATGAATAATTCAAAATTGCAAAACATTAAATTGGAAGATTCCTAGAATTAATAATAATTGTAAATGAAGTGTTAAAAATTAAACGAATTTGAAATTATAAAGTTAAAAATTGTGTTGTTTAAAATCAAAATAGATAAACATAGAACTATCTGAAATTGATACGGTTGAAATGGTTGAATTTTGAAAGGCATAATGAACAATTTGAAAATTGTTAATTTGTAAACGATTTTAGTTTACTTAAAATAATTAAAATTTTAAAGGGTTCGAGTATAAAAAAGTTTTAATATTACAAGTCTTGGTAGATAACAATTTTTTCAGTTTTAAATTAAGTTCACATTCGTTTAATTTTCAACGTTCTGTAGTCGAAATTTTTTCACCCCATTTAAAATTACTTTATTTTGAACATTTTTTTAGAATAATTCAATGTTAAAGATTTATAATTGAAATTTTTTCCTTTTTAAACGATGAAAAAGTCGGTTAAATTTTAATCGCTTCGAATTGAAAATTATATAAATTGAAAAGATAAAAAATTTTAATTATTTATTTTTGAACACTTTTGATTAGAAATACAATTCAAGTTCCTTTGAATTTTGAATGATCCAGTTTTCAAAATCGTAATCTAAAATTATTCCATTTTTATATCTTCTGATTAAAAAATTTTCAGTTTCAAGCACTTTTAATTTTTAATTGTGTCATCTTTATTGCTTTTACTTAGAAATGATATACGAGTTTAATTCCTTTTCATTCCATTTGAATTATTGTCTTTTTTTCAAAATTTTCACTAATCTAATATATACATATAATTATTATTATTATCGATTAGCATTTCGAACTCGAAAGTTCATTGTTCATATATAATACTAATGTATATTTTTCAATTTCAAGTGCTTACAACTCGAAATTATTAATTATTGTTTCGAAAATTTGAAAAACTCTTAATATTTAAAAATTTCTTTAATAATAGATTTTTAAACTGTTTGTATTATTATTAATGTTAGGAAATAAAAATCCAGCAGCGGAATGCGCGCTTTGCGCTCGTGCATTTCCTGCTAGTATAGGTATATAATCCTAAATTGAAGAATTTATGAATTTATGATAATGCGACACAATTTATATGGAAATTGTCGAATTTTTGTTTCAGCTACACCTTCCGCACCAATAATGCCAGGCGGTGCACCGGGTACGCCGTCATCAAAAGCTAAGGTATAATGCTATCATATAACTTACCTCTTTTTCTCACACAACTCATTCCTAAGTTTTCGCTTCTGAAAGCTTTACAATTTACATCCGCTCGCATTGAGAGCACTTTCAACTTAACATGAAAAATGGATTATAGCTTATGCAATTTCAGAGTTCCACCCACTGAAGAACGATCATCCGAGACCAAAATAATATCTTTTCGCAGTGGTTTTCAATTTTTAGAAGGTTGCAGATTTTTCGCTTTTTTCAATCTTGAAAAGCTAATAGATTTTTCAAAACTTTAGTCATTTTTGAGCTTTTGAAATTCGAAGATTACAAAGATTTTTTTTAATTCGAAAGATTTCCCTTTTTCCCTGTTTTTCTCAAAGTCCCTTGTTATCCCTATTTTTGAGAATTTCCTTCATTTGTAGGGTTTCGTAGCCCTGGGCAGAAACCCTTAGTTACGGTCGTGTGTCAGTTCGTCCATCTGTTCGCCTATCGTACTTATTTCGTACGCTTCCGTAGGAAATCGAGTGGAGGGAAAGTGAGGGCAAGTGAATGGAAATGACGGGAGGGGAAGTAGGTGAAGTAGAGGGAGTAAGGAGAAGTAGGGAAACTGATAGGATGGGAAGTAGGGCAAGCGAGTATAAGTAAGGGGAATTAGGGAAAATAATTAGATATGAAGGTGAATAGAGGTGGAGAAGGGACGTAGGGATAAGAGAATATTAACTGAGGTCGCGAGTCGAGGGGGAAGTATCGGAGGAATAAGTGGAGGGGAAGTGAGGGCAAGTGATGGGAAATGAGGGAAGGTGAAGTAGAGGAAATGAGGGGAGAGTAGGGGAAATGAGAGGATGGGAAGTAGCGCAAGTGAGGGAAAATGAGAGGTGGGGAAGTTAGGGTTGATGAAGTAGGGGAAGTTAGTGTAAGTAAGGGGGGGATTATTAGAAATGAAAGTGTGTAGGGTGGGAGAATTGTGGGCTGAGGAAGGGTAGTAGGGAAAGGGGGGTGGTGGGGCGAAGGTTTAAGTGAGGGGAGGGGTAGTAGTGGAATGTAGGGGGAGATTTCAACGACTTAATTAACATCTTAATAGGCTGTGAAACCCTTCTTTGTAGGGGCGCGGCGCGCCTACTTTGACTAGTTTCTACCCCCCCCCTCCCCTTTTTTTTAGAAGCTGTGATTAATTTTTAAACAATTATGAGAATATCGCGGCCATTATTAAAGAAATTATGAGCAACTTAGAGAAACTACGATCCAAAGAAGAAAAAACAAAACAAAACTGTCAACGATTTGCGCAAAAAATGTATTAAAAAATACATGATTGATTCAACAGTGTTGCGAAAGAGAAATAAAATATATTTCACACTTCATTGAGATACTTTTCCGTTTATAATATTTAATTTATAAATATTATTTTATTCTCAAATCTAATTATTCAAAAGTACCTGGCGCCATTTTCGATTAATATCTTGAAACTATCTCGAAACTATTGTTGTCGGAAAATCCGTGTTTATAATTGGTTGGTTAATTTTTTTAACTGAACATTTAACTTCTATTTTTATTGAAAATTGATCGTTTTTAGTTAAAAATTCAAGTATCTGTTTCAAAATTCATGTATTTTGTTGAAAATGCATTCTTTTTGGTAGAAAATTAATCTTCTTGGTTGAAAATTCATCTTTTTGTTTGAAAATTTAACAGTTCGCTTGCAATTTTTTCTCTCTTTTGACTGAAAAATCGTTCTTAGTTGAAAATTCAACTCTTGTAAAAAATTCGTATTTTTTTGATGAATTCAACTGTTTTTGATTAAAAATTGAAATCTTTTTTGGTTGAAATATCAACCATTAAATTTTTTGTTCAGAATTAATCCTTTTTGGAATAAAAATTTAAACACTTGGTTGAAATTTCAACTCTCTTGTTAAAAAATAAGTTTTTTGGTTGAAAATTCATCTCTGGTTGAAAAATGAGCTATTTTCTTGAAAATTTAAACAGTGCCACTAATTCTGAGAAAGAAAACTATTACTTCTAGAGGTTTTTGAAGGTTTACGAATTAGATTTCCAAATTTGGAACCTTTACAAAAATATTCAAACCTGGAAAAACACGAAAATGTGGAAAGCATCCGAATTCCGGAAGCGTATTAGAAATATAAATTTTTTAATGGAAATTTATTTCCTCAAAATTGCACAATTTTTAATGTAGGACAATTAAAATTCGACATTTTAAATATTTATATTAAATATATTAAATTCAATTTAAACCGCTTCGAATTTTTAAACTTTTCAAGTAAAAATATTCCATTTTCGACAAGATGAATTTTTAACCAAATTGTTGAATTTTCAACCAAAAGATTAATTGCCTACCCAAAAAGACGAATTTTCAACAAAATACATGAATTTTCAACTAAAAAAAAATGTTCAACCAAAAATTGAATAGTTAAATTTTCATTTAAAAAAATTAATGTTCAACCAAAGAGATGAGTTTCTAACTAAAATGATGGAATAGTAAATTGGAATAGTAGTTACATTTTCAGTTAAAAAAATATATATAATTTTCAACTCAAAAAAAAAATAGTTACATTTTCAAACAAAGTGATGAATTTTCAACTAAAATGATAAATCTTTATCTGGAATAGTTTTAAAGTTTTTGTAAAGTTTCCAAATTTGGAAATCTAATTTGAAAACCTTCAAAAACCTCTAGAAGTAATAGTTTTCTTTCCCAGAATTAGTGGAACTGTTTAAATTTTAAACGACGGAATTCCTGAAAAAATAAATTCGTTACCAAAATAAATCTTTTGTAAATTTGTTCAACAAAATTGAAAACCTCAATTCCAAAAATATTATCTTCCTCAGTGGGATTTTGTTAATAAAAATTTTATTTTTCTCTCTAATTTGATCACATGTTTCAATGAAAGGTAAACTCACAACTGAATGAAATTAATTAATTAAATTCTTCGATAATTTATCACCTCTGAGAATCAACTTTTAATCTAAAAGTATCTATAGTCCAATAAATGTCAAAAACACAATAGAGTCGTCAAAAACTCGATAAAGCTCCCAAGATAATTGTACGACTCTCTTTCCAATCATAAAGTCCATTGAAATTCATGAAGTTTTTAATGACCAGAAGTGTTCAATATCCTCGTAAATTTGTGGCGAACGTAAATCCGGTTTAAGCGAAAGGATCCTAATAATCTTCTGTGATTTAATGTTCGAGCACTCGAGACCTCGAGAGCATTTGGATTTTTAATTTTTTTAAATTATTTATTAGCGTTTCGTTATTTACAGAAGTTACTAACTTGACTGTCTTCCAGGAGAAACTGATGCTGCGAACGAAAGTTGTGGTGGCGCTTTATCCTTTTCGAGCCATCGAGGGGGGCGATTTGTCTCTCGTAAAGGTAACTACCAACTAATTACGTTCAATTAATTATTCACTTGAGCACCTATCGCGAAGAATTTTGAACACTAGAATGGATCCAGTCCCAAATCTCTTTTTAATTTGAACCGAAAGTGATAAATTTTGCTAAGCTTTTGCTCATTTTTTATTGTCTCATTAGAAGAAATGCTGTGGGCAGTGTCGATTTTTTATTTGGAATTTTTATTGTTTTAGGGCAAGGAGTACGAAGTTCTCGATGATTCTCAGGAACATTGGTGGAAAGTCAAGGATGAAACTGGGTAAGCTCAATTTTAAAAAGACTAGCATCAGGTTACTTTTTAAATTATTTAATAAAAATTTTGAATAAATATTTTTTCACATTTTTTGAGCACCTAATTCCAGCTAAAATTGGATTCTGAAATTTTAGAACAAGGAAATAAGTACTATCAGTTTGTTTTCAAAGTTATATGAATACAATTTTTCTAAGATTCTTGAGAAAATTCAAAAGTGTAGGAAAAGAATCTATAAAATTTTAAAAGCTTCATTTTCAGAAATCTTTCCAAGTTTAAAAATATTTTTAATCTCTTAAAAACTTCTTAAATTCCTAAATATTTTCTGAACTGACTCGAGTTTTTCCTAAAATTTTGAACAATCATTCGAAGTTAAAAAAATTGCCTTAAAATCTTCCACATTTTTTTCGACATTTTTAGAAATCTTTTGAAATGTTAACAAATTTTCCTTAAAACTTAATTTTTGAAAACATATTTTTTCCAAATTTTTCCAGGAATTCTAAGAACATTTTTTTATTTTCTTGAATCCTTTCAAAATTCTTTAAAAGCTTGTAAAGTGTTTGTTTGAAATATTTAAGAATCTACATTTCGTTTAGCATTTTTTTAAATCTTCTCAAGTTTAAAATTATTTCTGAATCTTTTCCAATCTTCTGAATATCTCTTAAATTTTTTTAAATTATTTAATCTTGCCAAATTGAAACATTTTGCTTTAAAATCTTGTATACTCTTTTCCGAAATTTTAGGAAATCATTTGAAATGTTTTGAAATCTTTTTCAATTTTCTCTTTGAATCAATTCAAAATATAAAAAAAATTTGAAATTTTCCCATGAATCTTAAGAACATTTTTTTATTCCCTCGAAAATTTTTAAGTTTATAATTTTTCTTAAATGGTTAAATTTTTTTTTAAATATCGCATAAACTTATCCAAATTATTTCTAAAATTTTGTAATCTTGAGAAAATTTTCTTAAAAATATTCTGTATTCTGTTTCGAAAAATTAGGAAATCATTTGAAATCTTTTGAAATCTTTTCTAATATTCTCTTAAAATTCATTTTTCAAAATTTGAAATTTTCCCAGGAATCTTAAGAATTAACTTTTTTTTTGAAACCCTTAAAAATTCAGTTTTCCTACAAAATTTTAAATCCTGCAAAATTAAAAAAATTTACTTAAAATCTTCCGTTTTTTTCGACACATTTTGAAGTCTTCAAAACTTAAAATTAATATTTTCAAATAAAACCTAAACCATTTAAAATTTTCGCAGAAACCTTAAAAAAAAAGTGTAATCTCCTTAACTCAGTTTGTTTTTAAAGTTGAATGAATATAATTTTTCTAAGATTCTTGAAAAAATTCAAAAAGAGTGTCGAACAAAAATCTAGAAAATTTTAAAGAAATTATTGTATTTTGCAAGATTTTACAAAATATTGAAAAAGTTCGAGTCAGTTTAAAAGATATTTAGGACTTTTAAAATTTTGCCAGGAATTTTAAGAACATTTTTTTATTGTCTTGAAACCTTTCAAAATTCTTTAAAAGCTTTTAATGTTTTTATTGAAAATCTTTAAAAATCTACATTTCGTTTTCAATTTTGTTTAATCTTTCAAAATATTCTGAATGTCTCTTGAATTTACTCGATTGTTTTTTTTAAATTTTTTAATCTTGCAAAATAAAAACATTTTACTTTAAAATAATTTAACATTTTCCCATGAAACTTCTGAAAAAATTCGAAATGATTCTAATTTTTCCTACAAAATTTTTAAAATTCTGAAAAATTAAAAAAATTGCGTTAAAATCATTCAGATTCTTCTTTAAGAAGTTTTGGAAATCTTTTCAACTGGTTTGAAATCTTTTTACATATTCGCTTAAAATTAGTTAAAAAAAAAAATCATTTCAAAATTTTCCTAGGAATCTAAATGTTAAAATTTTGTCGTTTTGCAAAGTTGCAAAATTTCGCTTTAGAATCTTCTACATTTTTTTTCGAAATTTTAGGAAATGATTTTAAATCTTTTGGAATCCTCTTCATTTTTTTCTTAGAATTCATTTTAAAAAAATCATTTGAAATTTTCCTATGAATCTTAAGAACATTTTTTTATTCTCTTGAAACCTTTCAAAATTCTTGAAATTTTCCTACATTTTTTCACGAAATCTTTAAAAAGCTACATTTTGTTTACAATTTTGTTTAAATCTTTACAAGTTTATCATTTATTTAAAATTTGTTTTAAACTTAAAACTTAATAAAAATCAGATTTTTTTTACATATTTTGAAATCTTCAAAACTTAAAATTAATCTTTTTAAAAGAAAAAACCTAAACCATTTGAAATTTCCCCATAAATCTTGTTTCCGTAGACAATTATAATTTGACTTGGAACAGGGAATTTTTGACATGAGACGGGAATTTTTAAAAAGAATTTTAAATTATGATTTAGGAGAAGGGAATTTTAAAAAATCGCTGTTCCAAGAATTTGGTAAAGAATTTTAATTTTCTCTTGGAACAGGGATTTTTTGAGGTAGAATGGGAAATTTTGGAAAATAATTTAAATTCTGATTTAGAAGAGGGGAGTTGAAAAAAATCCATGTTTCAAGTCAGAATTTGTTTGAATATAAACCTTCGTTTTTTTGCAAATATAAATTTTACAGAATTTGAAACTTCCCACTTACAAATTTTAAAAAATCTCTTAATAGTTGAAATTTTCGTAATTGAAATCTTAGCAAGTTTATTAATTTAAGCTTCAAATATTAAAAATTTGCGAGTTTCAAATTGAAAGCCTTAACGGTTGCAAATTAAAACCAAAAATTCCATTCTAAACGTTGCTCACTTTTCAGTTTAACGTATTCCATATTGAATAATTTTGAATTTAAGGTTTTTGAAATAGAACTTTGAATTAAAATTGTTTAATAATTATTCTAGATTCAAACATTTAACATTTTTTGATTTAAAAAAGTCATTCAAACTTGCAGGATTGGTTATTATTTCAGAACGATTAGTATAATTTAAAAATAATAGTTTGAAAATTAGACTACTTTAAATAAGGAGCGCTAGAAATGAAAAAAAAATTAATTTAAATATTAACCATATATTAGAATTTCCGATTGAAATCCTTCATGGTTAAATTATTTCAAATTAAAAACGCTAAACATTTAATAATTTTAGTTTAATACTTCTCACACAAATTTGCCAATATTTTAAACAGATAGCGTTTAAAATTCACTAATTTTTAATTAAATCCTTCAAATAAAAAATAAAATTATAAATTTGAAGTAACAATTTTAAATAGAAGCCATTAAAATTGGAATAATTTTTAGATTAGAAAATTCAAAATTGTTTGTTTGAATTGTATTATTCAAAATTGTGCAATTTAAAAATGAATGGCTTTTAAATTTTAATACTTGAACGATTATGAATTATTCATGATATTCAAAATCGAACAGAATAAGATTAAAACTACGAAATTAGACAATTTTAGATTTAAATTGTTTGAACTTGTACAGTTTTCAGTTGATAGTTTTTATTGATAAATAATCAAGCTGAGAACGTTCGAAAAATAATAATTATTAAAATTTTAAATTTTATAACTTTAATTTCAATCTCTCAATACTATATACCTATGAAATATCAAATTGAAAGTCTTAATATATGAACACTTTTCAGTATTTTTTTTAATTTCTCAAATTTTGACTGTCCCAAATATAAAATTGTTGGATTTTGAATAAACTCGATTTTAAAATGTACAACTTGACATTTTTCGGTTTGGAGGCCACAGAGTAAAAGTTGTTCAATTCTGGTGGTTTCTACATTGAAATATTTTTCATTTTTTTAATTTAGCCAAGGTCTAATTTTTAAAGTTTTGATTATCAATTTGTTCAAACTTTTAAACACCTGAAAAAACTTTTATATTTAATTCCTTTTTTTTTATCGTTCATTTCTCAAATTATAAATACAGTTTTAAATTTTTATTTTGATTTAAAAATGTTTCAACTTTCAATAAATTTTAAATAAATTTTCCATAATTAGGCAATTTCAAATGTATGTAAGCTTTCAAAATGGAAAAATGTCTAATTATTAATTTCAAATAGAAATTCTTGAAACTTACAGAACAATTTCAAATCAAAGAGTTTAAAAGTTGAACTATTTCACACAGAAAGCCTTATTTTTAGTTAATTCGAAATCTTGAAGTAGTTGAGTACATTAAAATTCGATGTTTCCAAATTTTTGGTCTCAAAATTCGGATGCTTTCCAATGTTTTTTCTCACAATTTTCCGATTTTTCTACAAATGTTAAATGTGTTCTGAATCTCGAATTTTTATCCAATTTAATTTTAAATATTTTCGTTTTCACAAAGTAGATATATTACATTTTTATTCTTCAAAATTCATGCCATTTAGAATTTCAATTTAGAAAACCCAGTTTTTGAAAGTAATTTAAATTTTGCATTTTTAATGAATTTGAAAGATTCTAAAATGTATAAAAAATTTGTGTTCATTTAAATTATTTAAATTTTGGGAATGTTTTATCTTTTCTGAGTTTTCAATGTTCAATTTAGTTTAGTTTTTATGACCAATATTTAAAAGTTCGTTTTTTAAGGCTTCAAAATAAAAACTATTCAATTTTAATGGCTTTTAGTGTAAAAGGAAATACAAATTTTAAATAGAAATCGTACATTATCGGAGATTTGCACGAATAAAAATATTTGTAATTCTTCGAATTCAGAAGAGTTTTACCTTGAATCTTTTAGTTTGCACTTTATTCTTAAATACATAAAATTAAAAATGTTCCTCTTTAAGGTTATACAGAGCGAATGTTCAAGCTCTTGCAAATTTCTCATAGTAAATTGAAAGCGATATTATTCTTGAGAAACTAATTTCACGGCAAATCACGAAACCAAAGCGGATTTGTCTCATTTTCTTGTATTCTACCAAACTAATTTACCTTAATAAAACTGTTATTTCATTCCCTCTAAAAAGGAAAAGCTTAAAGCTCACTATTTTCTTCTCAACAGCTCCATTGGATATATACCAAGCAATTACGTGAAGGAAAAGGAACTTCTTGGACTGCAGAAATATGAGTGAGTATGAAAAAAAAATTCCTTGGTGTGCAATGAAGATAGGCAAAAGTTTCTTTCTCGCGAGAATTAAATATCTTGCAGGTCTCTGACTCACCACGCTATTGACACTATTTGACACTTTTTTGAGCGATGACACTATTTTTCTACTATTCTGAAAAAAATTACACTAAAGACATTATTTTCTAACATTTTTTTGAACTTCTTCGCTAATTGACTAAAATAATATGCCCGCATTCTCAATGAATCACAATAAATATATCAAAAAATGGTATCAAAGGCTGACTAAGGACCTTGCATAAATTACATAAGTTTTTTTCTCAAATTTTGCCGACTAAATTTTTTTCGTGAATTTATTTAGAAGTCATCCAAAAGTTGAATGTAACCAAAAAGGACGAATTTCCAACATAATAGTTGAACCCTCCACCAAAACAGGTTGATGTCCAACCAAATAGTTAAATTTGAAACCAAGAAAGATAAAATTTCAGCACAAAAGACTGATTTTCTATTAAAAAAAAAGATGAATTTTCAACAAAATACGTCAATTTTGAATCAAATAATTGAATTTTCAACCAAAAAGATTAATTTTTCTGCCAGAAAATAAGAATTTTGAACAAAATACATAAATTTTAAACCACATCGTTTGCACAATATGGATGTGACGTTAGTCCAGATTTTATTTGGTTAATTTTTAGTTTCTATTTTTTTTTATCTTTGACTAATTAGTTGAATTGTTTAAATAAGAAGATTAATTTTTAACCAAAAATGATGTAGTTAAATTTTCATTAAAGTGAATTCATTTTCAATTTTTAAAAAATCGAATTTTCTACAAAACAGTTTAATTCTATACCAAATAGTTGAAGTTTCTACCAAATTGTGGAAATTCCAAGCCAAAAAGACGAACTTCCTACAAAACAGTTGAATTTTCAGTTTAAAAAAAATGACGAACAAAAAAAAAGAATTTTCAACTAAAATTAAGAATCTTCTATAAAAAATGAACTTTTAAGAAATTAGTTCCACTTTCAATCAAGGAGTTGAATTTTCAACCTCAAAAGATGCATTTTTAATGAAAAATGTTATAGTTGATATTTGAATCAAAAAATATTTTAATTTAAACAAAAAAAAGTTGAATTTAACCAACAAAATACTTGAATCCTCACTAAAGCAGATTAATTTTGTACGAAACTGTTGCATTTTTAACAAATAAATTGATTTTCTACCAAATTGTTGAATTTTTTATTCGAAAATTCGACTTTTTTTAAGACAGTTTAATTATCAACAAAAAAGTTCATTTTTAACCGAAGAAGCTTAATTTTTAACCAGTCTGTTTCATTTTGAACCAAAAAAGGATATTTTCTACAGGAAGAGATACATTTTTAAACCAAAAAAATGAATGCCCAACAAAATTGTTGAATTTTCAACATCAAAAAATTTCTCAGTCAAGAAAGGAACCAAAATTTCAATCAAATTAATGAAATTTCAACCCAAAAAGACGAATTTTCAACAAAATAGATTAACTTTCAACCAAGAAGTATGACTTTTTAACGAAATTGTTGAATTTTCAAGAAAACAGTTCAATTTTCAGTTTAAAAAAATTAATTTTGAACAAAAAAAAACGAATTTTTAAGTAAAGTGATCAAGTTTCAACCAAAACAAACGAACTTTTAAGAAAGTAGTTCAACTTTCAACCAAAGAGTTGAATTTTCAACCTGAAAAGATGAATTTTTAATGAAAAATATAATAGTTGATGTTTCAATAAAAATACTTGAATCCTCAACTAAAGCAGACTAATTTTATACGAAACAGTTGCATTTTTTTTACAAAATACGTAACTTTTCAACCAAAAATGTAATGGTTAAATTTTCATCCAAGAACATTAATTTTTAGTAAAAAAAAAAGAATTTTCTACGAAACAATTGAAATTTTAAGCCAAAAAGACGAATTTTCTAAATAAAAACAGCTGTATTTTCAACAAAAAAGTTAATTTCCAACCAATTAGTTGCATCATCAACAAAATGGTTGAATTTTCGGTTAAAAAAAATTAATTTGTAACACACAAAAAATACGACTTTCAGCTGAAATTCTTAATCTTAAACCAAAAAAATTAATTGTTAAGAATGTAGTTCAACTTTCAATCAAGAAGTTAATTTAATGATATTTCAACAAAAAATATTTGAAATCAAAATTTTAAAAGCCAGTTGGATTTAATTAACGAAAACGAATTTTCAACGGAATACTTGAATCCTCAACTAAATAGTTGAATTTTCTAACAAATTATAAATTTCCTACCAAATTATAAATTTCCTGACCAAAAGTATGAATTTTTTACAAAACATTTGAATTTTCAACAAAAAAGTTAATTTTCAACCGAAACAGATTAATTTTTAATCAGACAGTTGCATTTTCAACCAAAAAAGGTGAAATTTCTACAGAAAGAGATTAATTTTCAAAACAAAAAGATAAATCTGCAACAAAATAGTTGAATTTTCAACAGCAAACATTTTGTTAGTCAGGAAAGATAGAAATTTCAATCAAATTGTTAAATTTTCAAGCCAAAAAGACGAATTCTCAACAAAACAGTTGAGGTTTCAACCAAGAAGTATGTCTTTTTAACAAAATTGTTGCTTCTTGAACAAAATAATTCAATTTTGAACAAAATAATAAGATTTTTAGCAAATTTAATAGCAGAGTTTTCGACCGAAAAGAATGAACTTTGAAACAAAAGTAGTTAGATTTTCTTATTGGGTTCTATTAATTCAGTTCGCATTTATGTGGAGAACCGATAAAAAGAGGGAAGTAGGGAAAACACTGTGAAGCCTGCGATAAATAAATAGGAATTTTGATTATTCATAGACTAAAGAATAACATTTCAAATAAACTATTTTTTATCTCTGAAGTGAGTGCGAGGCCTGATCTTGGAAAATTTACTATCTTGTGGTGTTCTTCTTTGTTTTAAATGTAGTTGCTAACATTAGCGAGAATACCTATTCAAATAATGTAGAAGTGGCGAAAAGGTATAGGGAAGGAAAATGAAAAAATTAGCAATCTCATAATGCTAAGCCATGCGCGAGGATATTGGATTAGCGCTTTTTGCATCATTGCACAATAATGTTAGCGACTTATTTCACAGAAGAGCTCTAGTTGACTCTTTTTTTGCAAATGAAAAAAGTGGTGTAATTATTTGTTATGCAGAGAAATATTTTGCTAGTGTCTCTTAATATTTTAGGAATTCATGAACCTTTAAATTAGATTTGATTGACAAAAAAAAGACAAATCCTTTAAAGATAAATGTACTTTCAATTCCTAATAATCGTAAACTTTCAATTAGAAAAGAAGATAATATTTCTTGGAACTTTCTATTAGTACTACTTTCTGGGTGGTCGCAGGTCAGGAAAAACCTGGAAATCAGGGAAAAGTCAGGACTGCCACACAGTCACTATTAATCACTTTTTTTCTCAGATCACGTTTTAGTCACTTTTTCCTGTGAAAAAAATAAAATAGGTGAAACGAAATCACCGAAAATCTCGCACTCGTTGTTGTTGACGACCTGATTGGTGGCATACTGCGTTAATATGACTTTAAGTGGCTGTTTTCAGTTTGTTGTTTTGCATTTTCTGGAATTTTGTAAATCGCAATTTTCAAAGCAAAATTTGTCATTTTGCAAGATTAAAAAATTTTAGAAAAAATAAGAATAAGTTTAAGAGATATTTAGAAATTTTGTAAGGATAAAAAAATAATTTTATTTAAAACAAAATATCGATTTTTCAAGATTTCGAAAAAAAATCACGGAAAATGTTTGATGATTTTTATTTTATAACATTTATTTTAACATAATATTTAAAAAGATTTCAAAAAATGCCAAAAGATTTCCAAAATAACAAAAAAAAAAGTCTGGCAGATTTGAAGGCAATTTTACAGAATTTTGCAAGATTTGTTCAAAATTTTAGGAAAAATTTGAATCATTTCAAGAATATTTAGAAACTGAAAATTTATCTATTTTTTTCATGATGCAACTGATTGGTTGGAAATAAACTTTTTGGTTGAAAATTCAACTGTGTTTTTAGAAAATTCTTCTTTTTGGCTTGAAAATGCAACTTTTTTAGTAGAAAGTTCGTTTTTCTTACTGAAAATTAATTTTCTTGAATGAAAATTTAATTAGTCCATTTTTAGTTGAAAATGATCTTTTTTAGTTTAAAAATTCAACTATTTGGTTAAAAATTTACGTATTTTTTTGAAAATTTGTCTGTTTGGTATGAAAATTCAACTATTTGGTTGAAGAATAACTTTTTTGTTGCAATTTTGGTTTGACATCTGAAATTTTCAAAAATCTTTTTGTATTTTCTCAAAATAAAGTTTTTCGACATTTTTATTTTGTATTAAACATTATTTTGCCCCTTGACGTTGTGTAACGAAGTGTCTCGAAAGTCTCGCAATCATTTTTGTTGAAAACTTGTGGGCTTTTCATTACTTAAATTTGTTTTATATCATAAATTTAACATTTTGAAAATAAAATCTACAAATAATCCATTTTTATAACGAATATTTTATAAGATTATGAGAATTGAGAAACATTTTGGCTTTTTTAATAATCATGGGCGGCTAAATTAAAATTTTCAAACTATCTAATAAATTAATGTAAATATTATACATGTTTTGTGCTATTGCTTTTCGCTATGAATTAAAATTAAAAAAAAAATTATCACAATCATAAAGTTTCGAAAAAGACTTAAAATTTCTCAAAAATGTAGGTTGTGTCAGTTTTTTCACTGGGAATGATCATTTTTAAACCAAAATCGTCATCATGATTCGCAATTTTTAACAATTTTAGGCTATGTTCGTGTTTCACACAGGAAATGGGTATTTTGAATCAGAAATTAATAGATTTCAATTATTAAAATTTGTTCAACAATTTAATTTGTTAATTTTTGTTAGCGTTTAGCGTTTTTCAAACCAAAAATCATTAGATTTTAGAGGTTCATAACACCGATAACACCATAATGTTTGAATAGTTTTAGGTTACGTTAGCGTTTCACATTTTTGATTATGTTAGTGTTTTTCGTCGTAAATTGGTATTTTTTAAAAATATATTTCAAAGAAAATTCAGATATTGTAACAATTTTAGATTATTTTAGCGTTTGACATAAAAAGTTAGTATTTCACAATAAAAATATTTATAATTTAAACATGATTTAGAATCTTTCAAGAAGTAGTTTGAATCGTCTGAATGCTTTTCGTCGGAAATTGGTATTTTTAATAATAAAAAATATATATTTCAAAGAAG
The DNA here is from genome assembly GCA_932195095.1 of Andricus curvator. Classification (NCBI taxonomy): domain Eukaryota; kingdom Metazoa; phylum Arthropoda; class Insecta; order Hymenoptera; family Cynipidae; genus Andricus; species Andricus curvator. The sequence goes on along the minus strand of CAKNYM010052611.1, from coordinate 365,367 downwards.
ATTCACTAATTTTTATAATTTTAGGTTATTCTAGCGTTTTGCACCAAAAATTGGTATTTTAAAATCAAATTTATTATATAGTTCGAACCGTTCGAACAAGATTCGCAATTTTGAACAGTGTCAGGTTATGAAATCATTTGTCACAGGAAATCGGTTATTTTAAACGAAAAGCATTAGATTTCAAAGAATATTTACAATTGTGTAACAACTTTAGGTTATGTTGGTATGTTTTACATCAAATGTATATGTTTAAACAAAGAATCATTCGATTTAAATCCAATTATTGTTATTTAAAATAATAAAATTTACAAGCCTGAATAATTTCGGATTTTGTTAGTGATTTTCGTCGGAAATTGAAATTGGTATTAAATAAAAATTATATTTCATTTATAATTTTTGAAAATCATTCTTTTTGGTTGAAAATAAAACCACTTGGTTGAAAGTTAAACTCTCTTGTTAAAAATTCATCTTTTTGTTTTAAAATTCATCTATTCCAGTTAAAGATTCATAATTTTAGTCGAAAATTTATCACTTTATATAATAATTATAATAATAAATAATAATACATATGATAAAAATAATAATAATAATAGTATAATTTCTGTTCCTTAGAGGACTACTTAGCCCTAGGAACTTTTCAATAAATTACAATTTACAAATTACTTTAGTTGTACTTTTTTTTTGTGTGGAAAATTAGTTTTTTTTTAATTATCAACGATTTGGTTGAAAATTGATTTTTTGTTGAAAATTCAACTAATTGGTTGAAAAATCGTCTTTTTTGTTTAAAAGTTCATCTATCTTGCTGAAAATGTAATATTTTTACTTTAAAAGTTTGGAACTTGAAGCGGTTCAAATTGAATTTAATATAGTACCCTAATTAATGTTACCTCAATATGCACGGTGTTATAAGTATAAGAAGATAAAATAAAAATTTGTTTGAATCATTATTAATACTCGCAGACTTTAGGGACAATTTCAAGAAATGATTAATTGTGTTTTTGAAGTATTACTTAATTATTTAATTAATCGATGGTGCTAATATATTCAGGGTGGCGAACGACTTATTTATTAAATAATAATAAGCACGGCAACAGGCGAACAGACTCTGTTAAAAAATTGAGAAGCAATTAGGGAATTTCAATTTTCGTTCAGGGAAAAATCAGGGAATTTTGAAATCCTTTTTTGCTCGCCACCCTGTATATTGAAGAATATCTTGTATTATAATTTGTCAACGCTTTCTAAATTGAACATATTAATTGAATCCCTAGAAACTGAAAAAACATTATTTATAATAAACTCGCGAACCTCTATACATATTCCGAGTGTTTTAAAAAATGCGAAAAATTTGCGTGGTTCCATACTATGAAAAATTATATCTGGAAAAAAACTTGAGATACCTGGAAAAAGCCTGAAATTGTCAGGGAAATTTTTTCCAGGATTTGATTAGACACTGTTTAAATTCGCGAATAATTTGATAACAAATTGTCAAAGTTCTTGAGGTGGAAAAAGCAACATTCCCTACTTGATATTCCTAACACTCCAAGTTTCACTAAGCGATTTCATAGTACGAGTACACTACGATAGTGCAGTCCTTTGTGAAATTGCACGCTTGTTAATTTGCAACGAGGTACTTCTGACACGTTTGAAAAAATTCTCTTTGTCATTGCAGGTGGTACGTGGGCGATATGTCGCGGCAACGAGCAGAGTCTCTGCTGAAACAGGAGGAGAAAGAGGGCTGTTTCGTTGTCCGTAATTCCTCCACTAAAGGCCTCTACACGCTCTCGCTCTACACGAAAATGTAAGTTTCTTCAAGTTTCAACTCAAACAACAATACAGAACCTAAGACGAAGGCTGCTACTGCTGTGAATAATTCAATCTGAAAACGGAAACTGCAATACAAATGTTCTCCTTTTTTCTATTACAACTTCCAACTTCTGTTTCTCTTAATATCCTGAAGTACTGCAGGGACCTTCAGTTCAATTTATAAGAACGATTTTGATCCCAAGAGGAGATCATTCAGAGTCTTATATTTTCTGGAATATAGGTGTATTAAATTAACTTGTAGGTCTCGGACTCAACACACTATTGACACTATTCGACATCCTTTTTTTTTAGCGATGACACAAAAAATGTAATAGTTGATATTTTAACTAAGAAAAGATTTTCATTTTAAATCAAAAACAGTTGAATTGATTGAATTTTCAACTGAAATTATGAATCTTCAACCAAAACAATGAACTTATAAGAAAGTAGTTGAATTTTGAACAAAGTAGATTAATTTTCTACTAGAAAATACGATTTTTCAACAAAACACATACATTTTTAACCAAGTAGTTGAATTTCCAACCAAAAAGATTAATTTTCAACAAAATACATCAATTTTTAACTAAATAGTTGAGTTTTTAAACTAAGAAAGATAATTTTTTTAATCAAAAATGGAGTAATTAAATTTTTATTCGAGTGAATCAATTTTCAATTTAAACAACGAATTTTCTACGAAAAAGTGAAATTTTGCACCAAATACTTTAATTTTGTACCAAGTTGTTGAATCTTCCAGCCAAAAAGACGAATTTTCTATAAAACAGTTGAGTTTTCAACGGAAAAGTTAATTTGCAACCAATCAGTTGCATTTCCAATACAACATTTTAATTTTCAGTTAAAAAAATTAATTTTTAACAAACAAAAGGATAACGCATTTTCAACTAAAATTTTGAGTCTTTAACCAAAAAAAATGAACGGTGAAGAAATTGAACAAAAAAGGACGAATTTCCAACAAAATAGTTGAATTATCAACCAAAACGACACATTTTCAACACAGAAGATTCATTTTATACCAAAAAAGATGAATTCTAAACAAAATACATACATCTTTAACCAAGTAGTTGAATTTTCAACCAAGAAGATTAATTTTCTACCAGGAAAGAGTTTAAAAATCAACTATTTGGTTGAAAATACATGTATTTTGTTGAAAAATCTTCTTTTTTCAAAAAGTCTTTTTTGGTAGAAAATTGATCTTCTTGGTTGGAAATTCATCTTTTTGGTTAAAAATTTAATTTTATTTGGTTAAATGTTAAACTACTTTATTAACAAATTGTTTTGGTTGAAGATTCATCTTTTTGGTTGAAAATTTAAGTATTTTTTGTTAATATTCGTTTTTTTTTGTTGAAAATTAATTTTGTTAACTGAAAATTTAACTGTTCTATTTTTGGTTCAATATTGGTAATTTTTACTTATAAATTCAATTATTTGATTGAAAATTGATGTATTTGTGTGAAAATTCGTCGTTTTGATTGAAATATCAACTCTTACATTTTTCATCGAGAATTCAGCAATTTTTGGTAAAAATGTAACTATACTTGGTTGAAAGTGGAACTATATACCATTAAGCTATTTCCCTTTCGGCGAGCCTCTAGGGGTAAGCGTGACACTACCCGATTCGGGTAGTGTTTCTAGGTGGATAGTTTCTTGTAGTACCACTACGTAGCGCGTCCTCAGGTTGCGGATAGAGGAACGGCCCGTAAGGCTGAACAGCCCCCAAGGTTAACTGCGAATACAAGAATAAGCAGTCGCGGACAGCCGATAGGAGCCAGTCGTAGGTGTGGTGAATCTAGCACTGGTAAAAATAGGTGCACGACAACCATGGCTTGGGGGGACCCACCCATTCGCGTTCATACACAATGGGTGGGTTCTGGCAAGCCAAGGTGCAGCGTGTACCCACCTAGAAACTATACCCGAACCAAAACTAAAAATCTTGTAAGGGAAAAATCCTGCTGCCCATTGGACACTGCAGCGATGACACTGCCCGCAAGGGATGTGTGGAATGATTCGCCTGCATAGGGCCAAAGGGGTATTGATGCCAGTAGGCGCGCTGCCTTGCAGGGGGACGTTAGGGTACGAGGATGAAACTGTAATGTGTCTGACGACAAGTTGACTTGGTCCTTGTCAGAGTCGGAAAGCTCCCATACTTAGACCTAGGGAGGTATGGGGGTTATCACTCCTGGGACAGTGGACTCACCTACGATCGGAATAGGATCCTAACGTGCGGATTATCTTGAAACTACCATGGCTAACTTGCAAAAACAAAAAACTACAGTTAAAGATCTCAGGGTGGGAACTCTAAACGCGCGTAGTCTAAAAACTGGCCGATTTAGTGAACTCATTAAGATAGCAATTGACTACAAAACTGACGTAATAGCACTTCAAGAAACTTGCTGGTCGGGCGATTTCGCGTCAATTTCTAAGGATGACTATACTTTTCACTATGGGGGAGCTAAGGGGCAAAGACTGGGGACTGGTTTTCTTATTAATAAACGAATTTCACAAGCACTTATCGACATGCAATTCATTAACGACCGGTTATCATACATTGTACTAAAGGGTAATTTCAGCAAACACGTATTAATCAATGTGCACTGCCCCACCGAGGACAAAGACGAAGACACTAAAGATCTTTTTTATGAAACAATCGAGCAGGTTTTTGACAAGTTCTCAACGTTTGACGCAAAAATAGTATTGGGGGATTTCAACGCGAAAATTGGAAAAGAACCAATGTATAGGCCTACAATAGGATCAGAAAGTTTGCATGACGTCAGTAATGATAATGGAACCAGAGTAATAAACTTTGCAGCTTCAAAGAACCTCGTTGTCAAAAGCACATATTTCAAGCATAAAAATATACATAAGGCCACCTGGACATCACCAGATGGTAAGACTCACAATCAGATTGATCACGTTCTAATAGACAGAAGACGTCATACAAACATTCTCGATATAAGATCGTATAGGGGAGCGGATTTAAATTCAGACCATTTTCTCGTGATAGTAAAACTAAGATCTAGGCTAGCGTTAAGTAAGAAAACAAGCCGCACAGAGCCAACAGTTCATTTCAATATAGATAAGTTCAAAACAGCAACAGAAACATTAAATTACCAAGTTGAGATTTCTAATAGTTTCGACGCTCTCCAAGAACAGAGAGACGATAACAATAACCACGAGGAGGACCCGGAAACCCTGTGGAGCAATACGAAAAAGGCGATAAAGGCAGCCGCGAAACTTACGATAGGTTTTAAGAAAGTAGCCAAAAGCAAACCATGGTTTGACGAAGAGTGCAAACTCTGGTTTGAGAAACGTCGGAAGGCCAGACTAAGTAGTTTACAAAATAAGTGCGATCAAACACATAAGAAATATCTCGAGATTAGCAAAAGTACAAATAGGCTCTATAGATCCAAGAAAAGGGAGTGGGAAAAGAATAAAATACTAGCAATAGAAGCGCATAATAAACAAAATAACCCGCGTGAGATGTACAGGGGAATCAATTCTATAAGGAAAGGCTTTCAAAGTAGAACGGAAGTAATGAGGGACGAAAATGGCAATCTAGTAGCCGATGCGACAGAGAGACTGAATTTATGGAAAGATTATTTCGATAAACTATTAAATGTACGCGAAGCCCCCGTTGAAGGTAATCTCGGCGAAATCCACACTGCTGATCTATTAATTAACGATCCTACTGATATAGAAATAGAAATGGCCATAAAGAAGTTGAAAAATAACAAAGCCGCGGGCATCGATGACCTACCGTCAGAACTGATAAAAAATGGAGGCCCTTGCCTCACAAGGCAAATTTGTAAATTGATACGCGCAGTTTGGAAAACAGAACGCATGCCGGAAGAATGGAATACCTCTATCATTATTCCCATCTTCAAAAAAGGCGATAAAACTAACTGTAACAACTATCGGGGAATTTCACTTGTGCCCTCGTGCTACAAGATCCTGTCTAATGTTATCCTAAGTAGACTAACTCCTTTTGCCGAGGAAATCATTGGGGATTACCAGTGTGGATTCCGCCGAAACCGATCTACAAGCGATCAAATGTTTACAATTAGACAACTGTTAGAAAAGAAATGGGAATTTAAAGAAGCAGTACATCAGCTATTTATCGATTTTAAAAAAGCTTACGACTCTATCATACGCGCGCGAATGTACTGGATCCTAGAGTTCTTGGGTGTGCCAAGAAAATTGGTTAGACTTATCGAAATTTGCTTAAGCGGCAGTAAGGGTAGAATACGCGTAAACGGTAGTTTATCTGAAGAGTTTTCGATCCGCGATGGCCTGAAACAGGGCGATGCACTTTCGTGCGTCCTTTTTAACTTAGTTTTAGAATACGTGGTTAGGCAAGTGCAGGCGAATCCGACCGGTGCTACCCTCAATGGGGTAATACAAATTCTTGGATATGCGGATGATCTCGACGTACTAGGGGATGATAAAGAAACGGTAGCTAAAAATGCAGAAATCTTGATCGCAAAAGCCAAAGAGATTGGCTTGGAAGTTAGCGAATCGAAGACAAAATATATGACCGTCGTCAGGTCCGGACAAAGTAATCAAGACGGGGATCTAATGGTCGGAAATATGAAATTCGAAAGGGTTAACGAGTTTAAATACCTCGGGTCTATTATAACTAGCGAAAATAAGATTAAAACGGAAATCAATGCGCGGCTACACGCTGGCAATGGGTGCTATTATGCAGCAAACACGCTACTAAAATCGCGATCGCTATCTAGGAACATCAAAGTAAGAATTTACAAAACGATAATAATGCCGGTCGTCATGTACGGGTGTGAAACGTGGGCGCTGACGAAAGGAGAAGAGAATAGGTTTAGAGTTTTCGAGAATAAAGTACTTAGAAAAATCTATGGCCCAAAAAGGGACGAAGAGACCGGCGAGTGGAGAAAACTGCATAATGATGAGCTGCACGCTCTCTACGGGTCAGCAAATATTAATAGAGTAATGAAAGCGCGTAAATTAAGATGGGCGGGGCATGTAGCAAGAATGGGCAATGAAAGAACAGTAGCGCAAGTTTTAAGAGGGAGACCGACTGGTAAGAGACCCCTAGGCAGACCGAGAAACAGATGGGAGAAAAATGTAAGGGATGATCTAAAAGAACTAGGACATGATTACTTAAACTGGATGGAGAATGCACAAGACAGAGATATGTGGCGGTCTCGGGTAGATGAGGCAATGAACTTTCGAGTTCGAACTGCTAATCTATAATAATAAATAACTACAAGTGTGGGCTCACCACACCCACGGCCGCCAACAGCAACGCAGTAGTATCAGACGGTCACCCATCCAAGTACTAACCGCGCCCAACACTGCTTAACTTCAGTGATCTAACGGGAACTGGTGTTTCCAGCGTGGTATGGCCGTTGCCATAAAAAAAAAATACTTTCTGAACTACTTTCTGAAAAATCCATTTTTTTGGTTGGTGATTTAACATTTAAGTTGAAATTTCATATTTAAAAATTAATCCGTTTTTGGTTGAAAATTCATCTTCTTGAGATCAATTTCAATTACTTGCTCGAAAATTCATGTATTTTGTCGAAAAGTCGTCTTCTTTGATAAAAAGTTAATCTTCGTGGTTGAAAATTCATCTGTTTGGTTGAAAAGTTAACTATTTTGTTTTATTTCGCGTTTTTTGGTTAAAAATTAATATTTTTAACTGTAAATTTAACTATTTCATGTTCGGTTAAAAAGTGTGTATATTTGTAGTTGAAAATTTAACTATACTTGGTTGGAAGTTGAACTACTTTGTTAAAAATCATTTTTTTTTTTTTTTGAAGAAGATTCATAATTTCAGTTGGAAAATCATCTATTTGGTTGAAAAATTAACTATTTTTTTTAGAAATTTTGGTTCTTTTCTTGGTTAAAAATTATTATTTTTAACTGTAAATTAAAATATTTCACTTTCGGTTAAAAATGTATACATTTTTAGTTGAAAATTCATGTATTTTGTTGAAAATCTGTCTTTTTTAGTAGAAAATTAATCTTCTTGGTTCTTGAGAGCCTGTTAAACTGAATATATTCAAATTCGCAGTAGATAATTTAAAAATGAGCAGCATTCCAAATTATTTTTCAAATCAAAGCCATAAAAATTAGAGATTTTAATTTTCAAGGCGTTAAACTTATTAACTTAACTTATTATCAAATTGAACAATGTCAAACTCTAAGCTTTCAAAATTAAATACTTTTTTCTTTCTGTTTAGAATTGCACTAAATAAAATTGGAAACTTTCTGGATTGTAAAATTTAGAATTAAAAACCTTCCAACAAACATTTAACTCCAAGAAGAAAAATTATTTTCTCTTAATTCTAAGAAATTAGTTATTATTATTCAATTGTGAAAGTTTCAATTTAAAAATGGTTCAATTTCATGCGCTTTTGATTTCAAATTGTACTCTCAAAAAAAGAATTTTTAAATTTGTCAAATTTGAACAATTTGATTTGAAACTCGTTCAATTAGAAACGCGTTTGTTTTGAAATGATTCAATTTCAAATCCTTTCTATTTGAAATTGTCCTGTTTTAAAAATGTTATTCTGTAATTATGTATTTTCTGACGTTTTCAATTGAAAAACATTTCCAATTTTTCAATTCTAAACGCTTTCAATTCGAAATTATTCAGTTTGTCATTACAAATACAAATTGTTCAATTCTTAACATTTTCATTTCTAAGTTCAAAATTAAAATTGCTAATTTTTTTAGGCTTTTAAATATTCGTAAAATTAATCATTTAAAATCCTAAAATTGGAAAATTAGTTTTCAAAATTAAACACCTTCAAAATTAAAGCCATAAAACTTAAAGAATTTTTACTTTTCGGACGTTTAAACCATCTATACTGTAAATATTAAAACTCAATTTTTTCAATATCTATAGAATTTTAATTTTAATGCAATCAAAATGTAGGTACAGATTCAACATTCAAATTAGATCTAATTTTTAATCTAGATTCTGGATATTTCAATCTAAAATTACTCAACTTTAAATGCTTGGAATTGAAAATTGTTTAATTTCAAATGCTTTTAATTTGAAATTATTCATTTTGGAATCTAATTTGAAATTGGACAATTTTGAAGGATTTAAATAAGTTTTTATCTAATTCTGAATGTTTTTCAATTAGAAATTCTCCAATTTTCAGTGTTTTAATGTGAAACTATCAAAATTTTTTACGTTTCTATTTTATAGTTTAGAATTTATGATTCAAAGTAAGTTACAGCTTCTTTGACATCATTCAAAATTACAAATTAGTCTCCATTATTCACAACAGGCTACAATTCTCTATTTATCACTCCCCGGTGTAAAGGGCTTTAGTTATCAAGCTGCGTTATGAATGTTGAAATATAAATCAAGTACAGTTCGGGATAAAAGAAAATTGGGCAAGGTTTTGCAATTTCTAAATTCAAAGCTTTTCCAAAATTTGGGCACTTTCCAAATCGTGGGTCTTTAAATTTTGCATGGATCTTTAAAAAAATTATATATTTAAATTAACCTAAAATTAATTTTACAATTTTTTTAGGAGGAACATAATATCCAATCACTTGAAATATAAAAAATTTAATTTCATATGATAAATATAATCCTATCTAATAAAATTGGTGGAACGAAATTCTCGAAAATCTCGCACTCATTGTTGAAATATAAATTCCGAAAATTGATTTCTAAAAGAAAAATTTTAATTTCATTTAAATTAATAAATAATAATTTAAATAATTTATATAAATAAATTTTAATGAAATATATAAAAGGGTTCTCAAACATTTCAAATGATTTCCTAAAATTCCGGAAATGAATGTTGAAGATTTCAAAGCACAATATTATAAAAAATAATTTTAATCATAAAAAGATTTTAAGAGATTTAAAACAAAATGTAGATTTTTGAAGATTTCCAAAACAATTTGGAAGCTTTTTAAGAATTTTGAAAGGTTACAAGAGAATAACAAAATTTTCTTAAGATTTCTGGGAAAATTTTAAATAATTTGTTTACTTACCAACACTTATTTTAAGAAAATATTTCAAAATATTTCAAAATGTTTCGAAAATTGTCAAAAAAGAATCTGGAAGATTTTAAGACATTTGTTTCTTAATTTTGCAGAATTTTTTCAACATTATAGGATAAGTTTGAATCCTTTTAAAAGCGAAGTGTCTAGTCCATCTTCTTTTCCAACTGTCCCAATTTAAAAAGTCTTAGAAATTTTCTAGATCCTTTTTCCACTTATCTGAAATCATCAAAAATATTTTTGAATTTTCTTGAGAAACCCAGGAAAATTATCACAGAAACTTAAAAAATTAGTTTTTTATTTTATATTAAAAATTGTTTTTTACTTCAAGTTATAATTTGCCAAAGATTTTTTTTTCTTGACCAAATTTCAGAGGATTTTTTAGGGATTGCAAAATATTTTTTAATAAATGTCAAGTAATTCTTACCGATTAAAAAATTATGAGGTATTTCAGAACATTTCAAGGCATTTTAAGAAATTTTCAAAAATTTAAAGGTTTAAAAATATTTCAAAAATGGTCAGACCGTCATTTAATACTACGGCATAAGTATTTTAAGGTAAACAAATATTTATTTGTATTGTTTTTATGCAATCTGGAAATATTCAAAAATAAAAAATAAATATTAAATAAATAATATTAATAATAAGATAAACAAATATTTATTTGTATTGTTATTTTAAATGTGGAAATATTAAGAGCGATTGAAATTGAAAATATTTGATAGAAATATAAGTAAATATAAGTAATGTAAGTTGATCAACTGTAAATATAAATTATTTCGTGATTTCCAAAATTTAACTGTAATCCGAGTAATATAAGTTGAACAATACTTGATTTTACAAGACGTTTCAGAATCTGTTAAAAATTAAAAAAATGTACAGACTTGAACGTTAAAAAATGAACAGTTCCAATTCGAAAGCCTTAGTAGTTAAGTAAATTTAAACGTTCAATTGAAACTTTATATGCAATTTACAATTTTAAAATAGGCACTGTCTATAGTTACGGAATTTTCAGTCATATTAGCCCTGAACGAGCTGGAAAAGAGGTTGGAGTTACGGAAAATTCCGTAACCATAGAGTGCGTTAAAACTAACTTCAAAATAAAAGATTTATAATTAAACGCTTTTATTCAATTTCAAATCCTATTTAAATATTCCATTTTAAACAAATGTTCCATTTTTAACAAATATTCAAAAATGATCCATTTTAAATTTCCTAATTAAATAAACAAACCAATTTTCTAATATTTACCAATATTTGACTTTTTATTCAAAATGAAAATTGAATCAATGTTATTAATAATTACCGTTACAAGTTTAATTGTTCCATTAAAAAAATTTTTAATTTCTAAGTAAAAGTGCTAAGTTTTGCGTATGAAGAACAATCGAACAATTATTATTTTTGAAACGACTTAAAGTTAAAATAATTAAATTCTTCAAAAAATGTAATTGTTCAATTTTCAATGTTTCTAACTTAAAATGCTTGAAATTATATAATTTAGAACATTTACCAATTTTTTAATCCATTCTTCCCTTTAGAGCATTGAAAATGTTCGGATGAATTATTGAGCGTTTGAATTAAACAATTATAAATAAAAAACTGTTTAAGCACTCATTTTAGTTTAATATTTTAAAATTCTGTAAAAATTACACTTTCAGTGCTCTAATTTGTAGTTCAGTTTTGATTGATTCAAATGAAAAATTTTCAGCTTTAAGAGTTCAAATTTTCTCAATTCAGTGACCGTGAAAATGTTTGCGAACCAGGAAATGATCGGGAATTTTGTCGTAAATTTTTACGTTTCTAATTTCGATCCCTTTCAAAATTGAAACCCTTCTGGATCGCTTCCAATTTGAAAAAATTGCTTTCCTCTCAGATTGGAAACTCTTTCAAAATATTGTGGTTTTAAATATTAAAACAGGTAGGTAGTACAAAATTCACTTGTTCAAAAATTACCAAAATTTTAAATGTCGTTAAAAATCCAGTATAAAAAAATAAAAAGGAGACTTCTTGATCTATATTTAAAAGCGTGAACAAGCTTTTCCCATTATCCGCATTCCAGCTGACACATTCGCTGGAATGTAATTAGAATTAAACAAATAGTAATAAAAATCCTTTGATGAATTAAAATCGAATGAGTTTGTCGACGGAAGCTTGCCTGTGGGATTATCGGAATTTTCCCGGGCAACACCACAAGTTTAGTAATACCGCACTAACTTTATGTCGTTCAGTATTAATCTCGTATATGTAAACTCCAGAAGTAGTGTATTAGTAAAATGCAAACTAAACAGGAGGGTCCAAGAAGTTAATTAATTCTGCTGGCCTGAACTAAACAGCTGCCAAAATTATGAACTTCCGCCGCTTAAAACTTATGCTAGCTAAACTAGGATCATCAATATGGTGGTACAAAAATGCATTGGAAAATTTTTTTTCTTCGAGTTTTCATGCTGAAAATAATAATGATTAATTAGTATTATTAATTACAGACTTCACAGCCCAAACTGCTCTCAAAACAGGGGAAATAAGGTGATTAAAAAAAACAGGGAAAAGAATGTAGAAGATTTTAAATAAAAATTTTGCAATTTTGCAAGACTAATGTGTAGAACGAATTCTAATAAGTTGAAGAGATATTTAGAAGTTTTCAAAAGATACAAACTGAATTCTAAACTTAAAAAGATTTCAACAAATTTTTGAAGATTTCGAACAAAAAATTTAGAAGCTTTTTAAGAATTTTGAAAGGCTTCAAGAGAATAAAAAAAATATCTTAAGATTTCTGGGAAAATTTTGAATGATTTTTTATTTTTAAAAATGAGAATATTTAAAAAGATTTCCAAAAATGTCAACAAAAAAATCTGCAAGATTTCAAAGCAATTTTTTTAATCTTACACAATTTTTACAAAAAACTTCAAACAAAATATAGATTTTTGAAGATTCCGAAATAAGATTTTGAAGCATTTTATGATAATAAAAAAGATTCATATGTTTTCTGGGAATACTTTAAGTGATTCTTTATTTTGAGAATTAATTTTTTTTAAATATTTTAAAATATTTTCAAACATTACAGAAAATTTTCAAAATTGTGAAGAACGAATCGGCAGATTTAAAAAAAAAAATTTAAATAGTACGAGTCAGTTTAAAAGGTATTTAGGAATTTATAAATTTTGAGCTGATTAAAAATATTTCAAAATTTTGAAAGATTTCCGAAAATTTATAAAATTGACAATTCTGTAAAATAAAAAATAAATGCTTAGAAATTTTCCAGATACTTTTACGACATATCTGAAATCTTCAAAAATCCTTTTTAATTTTCTCGAGAAACCTAGGTAAATGATATTTATAAAACCTTAATGCAAATTAATAAAGAAACTTTTCGTACAAAAATTATGCGGTTTTTCCTGAAATTTTTAACTTATTGTCCAATTTTCACTTAGTGAGGTGATAAGTAATGCAAGTTAACAAAAATAATTGCTCAAACAATTTCTCATTGTTTATAACTATCTTCTTTTAGATATTTGCTAGAAAGTTGCGTTTTTTCTGACATTTTTAACTTTGATTTTTAGTTTTGAACAAATAATAAATAAACAAAAGAGAGAATAATTATTTCAAATTTTCTATATGGGTCATATTAAATGTAAATTTTCCTTGAAGTAGTTACTCAGAGCTTTTTTGTTTAAATTAATATTAATATTGCTTATTTTTTCCTGACTAAAAAGTCAAAGAAAAGCTGAAAATTTAAGGAAAAACCGCAACTTTTCAGCATTACTCTAAGAGAAGATAGTTGTAAACAATAGTAAATTGTTTAAAGAATTATGTTTGTTAACTTGCATTAATTATTATCTCACTCTAAGTGAGAAGTGGACAAAAAGTTAAAAATGTTCAACTGTCTTTTGTTAAAAATTCGTCTTCGGGTTGAAATTTTTTTTTTAATTCAGTTATTTGATTGAAAATTAATCTTTTGGGTTTAAAAGTCAACTGTTTTCTAGACTATTCGACTTTTTTATTTCAAAACTTTCTCTTTTGTTAAAAGTTCGTCTTTGGGTTGAAAATTCGTCTCTTTTGGTTAAAAATTCCACTACTTTGTTGAAAATGCAATATATTTTGACTTGAAATCTTACGAATTTAAAGCGTTTCTTATTGAACTCAATATTGTATCTATATTAATTTTATGTAAAAGAATTTATTTCCCTATTATTTCCCTATTTTCATTAAAAATCACCCTATTCCCCATGTTTCGTGAGAATTTGGGCTCTGAAGTCTGAATTATTAAAAAAATTAATAATTTAATATTCAAATTATATAGTCTCAAATTTAAAGCCTTAATTGTTAAGTAATTTCAAGATTAAAATGTTCAAAAGGAATGTTCCTGATGTTCAAAATTAATGTAAAATATAAACATCTCTCATTTGAAAATAATTCAAGTTGACAAGTTTAACAGTTCGGCAAGAAATATTTTAAACCCAGATTCAGAATCTTTAAAGTTTATTTTGATCGATAAAAGGATAATTGTGAGAAAGAGAAGAATTATATTTCTCGGCTAATTTAAACTTCATAAGTTCTGATTTTTAGAAAAACGTACAATTTTATAGTAATTACAAATTATTATCTTTTCAAATTTAAATTTTTAAATTGTGAACGCTTTTTGATTATAAGTTTTTCATTTCTTAAGGATCCTCAATATAATAAATTTTTGTAACGCTTTTAATTTAAATTCGTATGATAAATTAAATACTTTAAATTTAAATTACTAAAACTTTCGATACGAAAATGTTTAATGCAGGTGAATAGAAAGTTCCAGACACGTTCTTTTTAGAAATTATTCAGTTTTATGCACAATCTAATCATATTTTATGTAATATGTATGTTGAAAGTTTAAAATTCTCGAATTTTTATCTTTTTATTTTTAACTGATTATTTAGTTGAAAACTCTACTTTTTGGATGGGTTCACCGAAAATATTTGTTCTACGCTCACCAAATTTCGGTGAACCCAAATATGACTTAAATTTAATTTTTTTAATTTGAAATTATAAAATTCAGTATGTTTTAATTTAAAAATTATCCAAATTTTGACGATTCCAATTTATGATTTACATCTTGATGAGTTGCAAATTGAAATTATTCTATTTTCAATAACATTTAATTTTTTTAATTGTTGAATTTACCAAGGTCTTGAAATATGTTCAATTTTGAAAACTTCAGAGTTTCAAAATTTGGAACTGAAGATTATGTTAATTCGGAAGAGGCCAAACACTTTTAGCTTAAAATTTAATCCCTTTTATTTTAAATTGTACAATTTATAATATTTCAATGTAGAAAATATCTCAATTTTCATGTCTTCAATTTAGACATTGTTCTATTTGTTCAATTTTTTCTCGTATTTGGCAATGGTTGATTGTCAAATTTGAACGATCTTATCAATTATTGAATTTTGAAGATCGCTTTAATTTTAATATTAAAAATTCGAAGGTTTTCTATTCTAAATTGTCCGATTTGAACCATTGCAATTTAAGATTCTTACATTTTATATGTTTAAAGGGACTTCAGCCCAAAATTTAAAAATCAGAAATATGAGACTTTTTCTGCAAAAGGAGAAAACCGTGAAATTATGACCTGAAATTTTGTTTCCGAGTTTGGCGTCCTACCTTAATTAGTGATTAATTATATATGGTCAGAGTGAGCAGAGAGATTGGAAACTTGTTTCGGAAACTATTAGATTAATGAATTACCCTTGTGGTTAATTTTCAGTCCGCACCCGCATGTTAAACATTACCACATCAAACAAAACACAAGAGGAGAATTTTACCTGTCAGAAAAGCATTGTTGCGGCTCTATCCCTGACCTCGTCAATTATCACAAGCATAACAGTGGTGGACTTGCCAGTAGGTTGAAAGCCAGCCCTTGTGATCGACCAGTTCCAGCCACTGCTGGTCTTAGTCATGGTAAGTAATTTTTTATTTTCTAATTAGAATTGTTAATCCTTATTCTGAAACTGAAACAGGGTTGCTACATAGGAATTTAAAACTGGCCAGGGAAAGATACCGTACGATTTGC
This sequence comes from Andricus curvator, assembly GCA_932195095.1. Taxonomy (NCBI): domain Eukaryota; kingdom Metazoa; phylum Arthropoda; class Insecta; order Hymenoptera; family Cynipidae; genus Andricus; species Andricus curvator. The sequence goes on along the minus strand of CAKNYM010052611.1, from coordinate 349,493 downwards.
TTTGAAGCCCCCCCCGCCCCCCGCCGAGTCGTCTCGAGCCGGGCGCGGCCGGGGGGGGAAAACTTTGCGGAGGGGCGATTTTATTTATATTTTTAAATATAGTGTTGATATTCATAAAAAATCTGAAAGCACGTGCATATTTGGGGCTGTGTACAAATTGCGTAAGGCTTTTTAGCGGTTTTGGGGGGGATTGGGAGTAAGGAAATGATTTTTCTCTGATGTCTTACACGGAGTACACTTTTTGTTAATAAATCATCTTTTTAGGTTGAAAATTCAACTGCTTGGTTCAAAGTTGATCTACATTATTAAAAATTAATTTTTTTGGTTGAAGATTCATAATATTAGTGGAAAATTCAGCTTTTTTGTTGAAAATTAACTTTTTTTGAATACTCATATTTTCAAGTTGAAAATTCAACTGTTTTGCAGAAAATTCTTTTTGCTTCGAAGATTCAATTTTTTTTGTTAAAAATTTATATTTTCGTGTTGAAAATTCGACTGTTTTGTGAAAAATCGTTTTTCGAAATTGAAAATTATTGTTTTTCTATGAAAACTGAACTATTTCATTTTTGGTTGAAAAGTGATCTTTTTTAACTAAAAATTCGTCTTTTTGGTTTAAAAATTCATCTCTTTCGGTAAAAATTTAATATTTTTTGGTTAAAAATGCAACTGTTTGGTTGAAAATTAATCTGTATAGGTTGAGGATCCAACAATTTATTAGCAAATTTTTTATTTTTTTTTTATTTGTTAAATTCATTGGTGTTTTAATTAAAATTAAAATCTTTTTAGGTTGAAAATTTAACCTCTTCGTTGAAGGTTGAAGAACATTCTTAAAAATTTATTTTTGTTGGTTGAAGACTCATCATTTTAGTAAAAAAATTATCTCTTTGGTTGGAAATTGAATTTCTTTTTTGAAACTTCACTTTTTTGGGGTAAACATTGATTTTTTTAACTGAAAATTTAACTATTTGGTTGAAAATGAATTTTGTGTTGAAATTTTATATCTTTGGGTTGAAAATTCAACTACTTTGTATAGAAAATGCGTCTTTTTTTCTTGGAAATTCAACAATTTGGTTGAAAATTCAACTATGTGTTAGAAAATTCAACTGTTTTGTAGAAAATTCGTTCTTTATTTGAAAATTAATTTTTTCAAATTAAAATTTAACAAACTATTCCATTTTTGGTTAAAAATGATTTTTTAGCATATAAATTCAACTATTTGGTTCAAAATTTATCTAGTTTGTGAAATTTCGTCTTTTTTAGTAGAAAATTATTCTTCTTAGTGGAAAAGTCAACTATTTGTGTAAAAATGTATGTATTTTGTTAAAAATGTATTTTTGGATTAAAACTAATTTCTTTTTAACTTAAAATTTAACTATTTGATGGAAATAGTATATTACGACCCAAGGCCAGAAAGTTGGATTTCCGGGCGTGTGTGATATGAAGGCCGAGGCGAAGCCGAGGCCTCATATCACGCACACCAGGGCATCCAATATTTCTGGACGTGTGTCGTATACTATTTTTCTTCATCCCCAGCTGAAAGTACGTTTCATAATTAATCTTAATTAATAAAATGCGTTGTCGGCTGCTAGCTCGGATACTTTTTCTTTTGTGGCCTGCATCAGCACGCGCGCCACCTCGCGTAGCGCCGCTGCTGCTCTCGGGTCAGCTGAGCGGATGCATGGGATTCGGTCGCCCGCCCGACTTTTGCAAAGCCGAGGCGGAGCCGAGGTTTTGCTGGTCGGGGCGGGTATCAAAAACACATATTTTTTCTTAATACTTCTTCCTCGTCCGCCAGACGGGGAAGAAGCATTTTTGAGGTCTTGTGCCGTCTTTTTATACACAAAAATCGCAACGGCACTAATCGATTGATTTGAGGTTGAACACACCGACGGTCTCTTTTTTCCATTCACCTGTCAAGATAAATATTTTTCAGAGGCTAAGTACACAATAACACAATACTGACCGTTGCTACGTCAGCGAGCCACAAAAATCTCGCAGCCAATCAGAGATCGTGTTAACTCTAGCAGGCTGCAAAAGCCACTGTTCCCGGACAGAAATGCGTCCGGAAAGACGTACTTTCGGCTAGGGGATGAAGAAAATTAACTTTTTTGTTGAAACTTTATAAGTTTGGTTTGAAAATTCAACTGTTTTTATAGAAAATTCGTCTTTTGGTAGAAGATTCGTATTTTCATTGAAAATTAATTTTTTTAAATAAAAATTTAACTATTCCATTTTTTTTAATGAATCTTTTTAGTTTTAAAATTCAACTACTTGGTTAAAAATGCATGTGTTTTGTTGAAAACCCGTCTTTTCTAGTAGAAAATTAATCTACTTGGTTCAAAATTCAATTACTTTCTTAAAAGTTGATTGTTGAGCTACTTTGTAAAAAAAAAAATTTGTTTGTTTGATGATAAATCATTTCAGTTGAAAACCCTTTTTTGTAGAAAATTGAACTACTTTCTTGAAAATTTGTTGTTGTTGTTGAAAATTAATTCCTTTGACTGAAAATTTAACTGTTCCACGTTTTGTGATAGAATATTATTATTGTTAATATTTAAATATAATATTTCAGATTTAAACAATATTATTATTATTATCTATTATATTATTATGGCCAACGGCCATACCACGCTGAAAAACCCAGTTCTCGTCAGATCACTGAAGTTAAGCAGCGTTGGACGCGGTTAGTACTTGGATGGGTGACCATTCAAGAATACTGACATGAGTGCTGTTGGCACATCGTGGGTGTGGTGAGCCCACACTTGTAGTTATTTATAAATACAAGAAAAACCTAGAAACACTACCCGAATCGGGTAGTGTCACGCCTACCCTGAAAGGGAAATGGTTTAATGGTATATATATCTTATTTGTTCAAAATTCATATTTTTGGTTGAAAATGTAACTATTTTGTAAATTTTTGTGTGAAAAATAAATTTTTAACTGAAAATATAAGTGTTCCATTCTCAATGGAAATTTTATCTTTTTTACTTGAAAATTTTTCTTTCTTGGTAGAAAATTAATCTTCTTGACTGATTTAGTCAATCTTTGTGGTTGAGAATTAATCTATTTGGTTAAAAATTCACTTCTTTGATTAAAAATTTAAATACGAATTTTTGTTAAAAATTGATCTATTTGGTTGAAATATCAAGTTTTTTGTTAAAATTAATCTTTTTTGGTAAAAAAATGAATCTGCTTGGTTGAAAATTTATCTTTTTGATTGAAAATTGATTTCTTTGGTTGAAAATTTAACCTTTTTGTTGAAAATTCTTTTTTTTTTTTTATTAAAAATTAATTTTTTTAACCGAAAACTTAATTTTTCTATTTTCTGTTAAAAATCTATCTCTTTTAGTTCAAAATTCATGTACTTTGTTGAAAATTCGTATTTCTTGGCAGAAAATTCAAAATTTTATTTAAAATTTCCTTTTTTCAATATTCATGATTTTAGTTGAATATTTATCTACCTATTTTGTTGAAAATTCTTTTTTTTTATTGAAAATTAATGTTTTAACTGAAAATTTAACTATTCAATTTTTTGTTAAAATAAATATTTTTTTGTTCAAAATTTCACTATTTGGTTGAAAATTCATGTATTTTGTTAAAAGTTAATTTACTTTCGTAGAAAATTTATCTTTTTGATTGAAAATTCACTTCTTGGGTTGAAAATTAACCTTTTTTGTTGAAAATTCGTTCTTTTAAATTGAAAATTAATTTTTATCTGAAAATGTAACCATTCCATTTTTTTTTGAAAATTTATCTGTTTTAGTTGAAAATTCCACTATTGGGTTGAAAATTAATTTTGTTAGCTGAAAATCGAACTATTCTATGTTGAAAATTCAACTATTTTGTTGAAAATTCATATATTGTGTTGAGAATTCGGCTATTATGGATGAAAATTAATTTCTTAAACTTAGAATTCATGTTTTTTTTTAATTCATGTGTTTTGTTGAAAATTCACCTTTCTTGGTAGAAAATTAATTTTCTGGGTTGAGAATTAATCTTTTTGGTTGAAAAATCAACTATTTGGTTAAAAATTCATATATTTTGTTGAAAATACAATACCTCTAAGTTGTAATATATGTTGATTTACTACTTTTTTAAAGTAAACATTGTTCTTATGTGAGATTGTCCAAACCGTATGCGTGTTGTGACTAAAAATCTTTAAGATAAATTTAGAAACAAACCTTTTTTTGCATAACCATTATTGATTTCCTAGATGCAAGGTTGTTTTTATACCTGAAAGAAAAACTTATAACGATCAGAGAAAATGAAAAATTGGCCAGGGAATAGTCTGGGATAGTCAGGGAATTTCGAAATTAGGATTTTGTAGCAACCCTGTGAAAATCTTTCTTTTCCTTTCATTTTATCGACTTTACACCTATACTTAATTAGAGAAAATTATTGAAAGTATCCGTACAAACTTCGAATATCTCTCTGTCAAACGACAATCTTAGTTTTTTACTTTTTTAGCACCGATTATAACAATTAAAAATCCAATTAAAAATCCCTTTAATGGTCTCTCCCTCGTTTCCAACATACCCGTGCTTTAACGAACTGATCTCCCTCATCCACATTCACTTCCTCATCCTCAGCGAATTTCCAGGAGAGTAAGTCTACCCGCATCAGATAACTTCTAACAAAGGCTCTGTAAAATGTAAAGCTGAGAATCTCTGATTTCCTATTACAGATAAATGGGAAATCGATCCCGCCGAGCTTCATTTATTGGAAGAACTTGGTTCTGGCCAGTTTGGTGTCGTGCGAAGAGGAATCTGGCGTGGATCGATTGATGTTGCTGTGAAAATGATGAAAGAAGGCACCATGTCTGAAGATGATTTTATTGAAGAAGCTAAAGTGATGACGTGAGTCTTCTTTTTTATTCGACTTCAATAGTCACTAGTTCCCTGCGGAAATTTAAACTTTAGAATTATGGGCCCGGACTCACGCCACTGGTAACCCCTTTTTTAGCGATGCCACTATTTTGCCACTATTTTTAAAACAATACCACTATTGTAGCTATTTTCTCTTAATTGGCCGCTAATGCCACTTTTTTTTATATTTCTTTCAAAAATAATTTCAAATTTCTTCGCTAATTAATATATAGAAAAATTAATTTTAAATAATTCAAATTTATCTATTCTTCTCATTCTTCACCTATTCCTAATTAAAAATTAAGTTAAGAATAAATGAAATTTTAAATTCCTCTTTAACGTCCAACATTAAATTTAACTACGAAATTCTTGGAAATTAAAAAAAACAATCCAACGATTAAATTTGGACAACACACACTTAAATATCTCCATTCAAAATAAAAAAAAAACGAAAATAAAAAAAGAAGAAAGAAAAAAAGGCAACCTCCAAATAAAAAAATAAGGAAGGGGATTTGGAGGTTTCCATCTTTTTGTGTCACCTTTTTTTTTATTTTTTTTCTATTGGAATGGAGAGTTCCAAGAATTTCGTAGTTATTATTTTTTTATAAGCTTTGGATGTTTCGACATTTTCAACAAAAATCTGTCAAAAATGTACCATTTTAATTTGTAACTGTTATTTAGGGTGTAATTTCTTTTGGTTGAATTCAACTATTTTTTATCAAACATTAAAATCTTTTTTGGTAGAAATATCAACTACTACATTTCTCGTTCAGAATTTATCTTCTTTGGAATGAAAATTTAATTGCTTGGTTGAAAGGTAGACTCTTTTGTTAAAAATTAATGTTTTTGGTTGAAGATTCGTAATTTTAATTGAAAATTCATCATTTTAATGAAAAATTCATCATTTTAATTGAAAATTAATCTCATCATAATATAACTATTCCAGTTGAATATTCCATTATCTTAGTTAAAAATTCATTTCTTTGCTTGAACAATAATTTTTTTTTAACTAAAAATTTAACTATTCAATTTTTGGTTGAAAATGCATCATTTTTAGTTGAAAATTCGTCTTTTTTTGGTAGATTTTTTATCTTCCTGGTTGAAAATTCAATTATTGTAGTCAAAGATTTCATCTTCTTAGTTGAAAATTCATCACTTTGTTTGCAAATGTACCTATTTTTTTATAAATGAGTTCTTTTCTCGTTGAAAATAATTTTGTTTTAACTGAAAATTTAACTATTTCAATTGAATATTTCATCATCTTAGTTGAAAATTCATCTCTTTGGCTGAACATTAATTTTTTAACTAAAAATGTAACTTCATTTTTTGGTTAACAATTTCTTTTTTAATTAAAAATTAATGTATTTTTTTGAAAATTCGTATATTTTGGTAGAAATTAATCTTCTTGGTTTAAAATTAATTCAACTATTCCAGTTGAATATTCATAATTTTAGTTGAAAACTCATCATTTTGGTTGAAAATTAATTTTTTTTACTGAAAATTTAACTATTTCATTTTTAGTTGAAAATTGATCTTTTTAGTTCAAAATTTAACTGTTTGGTTGAAAATTGGTATTTTTCAGTTGAAAATTCAACTACTTCGTTGAAGTTTTTTTATTTTAAAGTTATTTTTTTAAACTGAAAATTAAACCTCTTATTTTTTGGTTGAAAACTGTTTTTTTTGTTAATATAAAATTCAACTATTTGGTTGAAAATTGATCTTTTTAGTTGAAAATTCTACTATTTTGTTGAACTATATTGTTGAAAGTGAAATATTTCTACTTGAAAAGTTATGAATTTGAAGCGGTTCAAATTTAATTTAATATACATAGTACCCACATGAATTTGATCTAAATATGCACTTACGTTTAGGTATAAGAAGATAAAATAAAAATTCTGTTTGAAATATTATTCAAATTCATGAACTTTAGTGACAAATTCAAGAAATGTTTAATTGTTTTTAGTATTTAATTATTTATTTAATCGAAGGTGCTAATATATTTAACCTGGAATTGTCAGAGAATTTTTTTCCACGATTTGAGTAGACACCCTGACTATTTTTCAAAATTTATGCCACTATAGACACTATTTTTGATCTCTTAAGTAAGTCCGAACCTTCAAACTATGGCCTTTTTTTAAACTGCTAAATCGAAGTTGGGTTTTAATTCATCAGACATTTAAATGAAAGGTTGGAAAATTATATTTCTATTTACAGAAAGCTGCAGCACCAAAACCTAGTCCAACTCTACGGTGTTTGCAGTAAAGATAGACCAATTTACATAGTCACCGAGTACATGCGACACGGATCTCTTCTCAACTACCTCCGTCGAAACGAAGCTACCCTTGGACCGAATGTCGGACTTTTATTGGATATGTGTATACAGGTGAGTTTTTAAAGTTTCAAAATTTCCCAAAAATGTCGGAAAAATCTGCAAAAGACTCAATAAATTAAATAAATTCCTGGTAAGGAGAGCTTGTGAATTTTTTAATTTTTTTAAAGAGTTGATCTTCGGTCGCTCCTCTTCCGTCAGCTTCGTAATTCTGAAATAATCCTGATTAATCTCTTCGACTCTTTGAAGAGTAGTCTCATTCCCTTCCAAGATTAACAATCGCGTTTCTCAGTGATGAAAAGGATTTTCTCTTCCTGCCTCAAATTATCTAGAAATCACAGATGAAGTCGGATAATCAGGTTTTCCTTATCGGGTGAAAAAGCGTAAATCAAACGCTTAAAAAATTGTGTTTCTGAGCAGTTTAGTGTCTTTCAGTTTTTTTTTCTTCAAAATTGAAACGCGTTCGAAATTGGAATAATTTTGCATTTCTCATTTTGAATTTAAATCTGTTCTAAAATTTGGATTTTTTTCAAACATTTTATTTCTACCAAATAATGTTTTTTTTTTCGATTTGTAACTCTTCCAAAATATTGGGCTTCTTCTAAATTTGAAACGCTTTCCGAATTTGTAAGTTTCGAAAATTAGAATGCCTTCAAATTTGGCCAACTGCCGAAATTTGGTCGTTTTCCTATTTCGAAACGCTGACAAAATTAGAACGTTTTCCTATTTATGATGCTTCTAAATTTGAAGCCTTTTTTGTGTTTGGAAACTCTTCCAATATTTATCGATTCGGAAATAAGGCTGCTTCAAAAAATAGTATAATTTCAAATTTCGAGCGCTTCCAAATTTCGTATTGTTTCAATTTTAAAACCCCTTTAAAAATTGGACGATTTTGAACTTTGAACCCTTTTTAAAATTTCAGATAGATCCCAATTTTATTTGTTTTCAAATTTTTTTTTTATTGCAAGGCTTTTCGAAAATTAGATGCTTTCGAAGATCGAACCTTTCGAAATTGAAACGTTTATAAATTTGGAGAGCTTTAGAATTTTAAATGCTTTTAAACTTCCGACCCTTTTCAAGTTTCAAATTTTATCCTTAAAATTAACAATTTAAAACAAAACTTTCGTCGATTGATCATTTAAAAATAAAAACCTTAAAAGTTTCGAATTTGAAATTAAAAGCGTTTGTGAAATGTTTCGAATGGAAACTTTAGAAGTTGAAGCATTCAATATTGAAAAGTTCAAATTGTACAATTTCAAAATAAATATGTAAGTAAATTTGAATTTTTAAAAAATTCGCAAAAGGGAATAATTTCAATCTAAAAGTGTTTGAAAGTAGATGTTGAACTGGAAACGTTCCAAATTGAATAATAACAAATTATTATTTTAAAAATTGGAAAATTTTCGTATTAAAGGCTTTTTAAATAAAACAATAATTGAAAATATTACAATTAAAAATTGAAAACCGTAATTTTAAACTCTTTTTAATTAGAAACGCTTCCAAAATTGGCATGAGTCGTTCCTTTTTCTTTTTTCATAAAAGTTTATAAAATGTGGTTACTTCAGAATTTTGGAAGATCCCAATTCTGGAATTGAATATCGGAAGCGTTTCTAGTCTGAAAACTTCCAAATTCGGGATCGGTTTGAAGGTCAAAAGCATCCAATTTTAGAGGCATTTCAAGTGCCAAAGTGACAAGTTTATAAATTAATTACGTCAGGAATGACAAATGTTGCCAATTTTGGAATTGCTTTGATTTATTGAATTTGAAAAAAGTCCGGACTTTGGAAGCGTTAAATACTTTAAGGCTATCCAATTTTGGAAGCGATTTAAATTTAAACCCGTTCTAAATTCTTCTGAACTCCGGAGACTAAAATTAGGATTGTTCAATATAAATTAATAAATTCAATATAAATTAAAAGTTTTGTTAAATTTTAAAGAAATCTAATGTTTTGATTTTACAGTATAAAAAAATAATGTTTAGATTGCTGTCAACCTATCAACTTAATTAAAAGAACAAGCTAGCCAAATTCTATTGTTTTATTGAGGCATTATTGAATTCCCGATTTCAAATTGTTGCCTTCCAATTTTCTCTCGGAAATTTGGAACGCTGCCAAATATGAACCCCTTCTAAGACTGGCTCAATTCCAGAAAAATTGTGACCCTTTCTTACTTCTCTAGCCATCCTTTTGATTACTTTCAAAGCTCAACAATCGTCTTTTCCAACAATGCAAAGAGATTTTCCCATCTTGCATCAAATGGATCTTAAATTACAGATAAATGCGTTCCTTAAGTGCATAAGAATCATTGCAACTCCCTCTGAATTACTTGACGTGCCGATATTCTCTCATAAAAAAGGGAAATATAGTCGGAAGTGCTATTTCGAGAGAAGCTTTGGAAGTTTTATTTCCCATTTCCCCTGAATGCCAGTCCCAAGAGAAACGCTCCTCCTCTCATCCCTGAAATCGATTCCGTGCTCTTCATTCTTCATTGCCGGTGTTATTCTCTGTAAAGCACGCTGTCTTTCTCTCGGGAAAAAGTCATCGTCAGCGAGATAACGTAATCCCACGTGTATTCTGCCTTTCAGGTTTGCAAGGGAATGGCTTACTTGGAAAGGCACAATTACATCCACAGGGACCTCGCGGCGCGAAACTGCCTCGTTGGCTCTGAAAACGTAGTCAAAGTAGCTGATTTTGGTCTTGCCAGGTAACGTTCACTGTATCTTTTGTCATCTAATTTTTGTCTTTTGATATTATTTTAAGTTTAAATTTAAGGGCATGTGACAGTAGGGTGGTCCAAAAATGCATTGGAGAATCCGTTTTTTTTTTATTTTCATGCATATCGCGCGGAACTCAACATTTCTGTTCACAATTAGCCATAGAATACGAATAAAATATTACTTTTTAAATATCACTCCCATAAGTCTGTTTTATAGAGTCCCAAAAAAACCCATAAGTGAAAAAATGGGTTTTGCGAGTTCTTGGCGCTAATTATGATTTTTTGTGGTTTTTTAAATGCAAATTGTTTAATACATAAAATACTACTTTATACTGATAATTAGATGTTTATATACATTTCTTAAAGCAATTTTCTCTTAGAATAGAGTTAGAAAGTCGCGGTTTTTTCAAAAATTGTCCACTTTTTGTTCAATTTTCAATTAGAATGAGGTAAATAATTAAAGTTGAAAATATTAATTGTTCAAACAATTTATTATTTTTGTTAATAATATTCAATTTAAATAATGCTATAAAGTTGAGGTTTTTTCTGAAATTTTCAACTATTTGACTACTTTTCACTTGGAGTGAGTTAATAATGAATTCAATTAAGCAAAAATAATTATTTAAACAAATCGTTATTGTTTATAACTATCTTCTTCTTTATTAATGCTAGATATTGTTTAAACAATTTATGTAAATATTTAATTATCAGTATAAAGTAGTATTTTATGTAATAGAACCAATTTTGTATTAAAGACCCCAAAAAATCATAATTAGCGCCAAAAACTCGCAAAACCCATTTTTTCACATACGGGGTTTTTGGGACTCTATAAAACAGACTTATGGGGTTGATATTTAAAAAGTAATATTTTATTCGTATTCTATGGCTAATTAACCTAATTTTCCATTCACCTAATATTCACCTAATATTGACGATTCTGAATAAAATTTACAAAAACGTATTTTTCTCTTATGGGAAATACGTTTTAAACTTCGTGGGGCTTTTGCACCACCTCTAAATATAATTTTTTTCTTCAAAACAAAAAAAAATGATTTATTTTTGTGTGGATTCGATCAAATTTCTGGGCGATATGCATGAAAATTGGAGAGAGAAAAATTGGGACCACCCAAATGCGACAATCTGCCACGTAAATGATAGAAATGTAGTTCTAATATTATAAGCTTAATTGAATACGCAGAATATTTTTATCAACCGAAACTTAATTATTCACAAATAATAAGTTGACATAACAGACTTAGTGACAGACGAGACAAATTCGAAACAGGATAAATCCTTGTTTTGAAGATACAACATGAAGTTCGTTTAAATCTTGATGGAACACTAATTTGAACTCTAGCAGTGAACAATTACATGTTTTATATTCGGCGGCTTTATAATTTAAAAAATGTCATTATTATTGGAAACATGCGGTTTCTACATAAATATGTTGTAAACAGAATGTATTGTACACAAAGTATAATGATTATATTTCTCCTACACAAAATATTTTCTGCACGGAATATATCATACACATAATTAAATAGTAATTATTTTGTTCTGAAAATAATCTCAAAACATTATACACAAAACTGTTATGTCCAATACTTTTCCGACATAAAATATATTCTACACAAAATATAAAAAACCGTACATACAATTTTTTGAAAATTTTGAATGATTTTGATTTGAAATAAATTATTCACCACGGGGAATATAAAAGCAGACTTTACACTGAAAGTTAATTCTTTTTAAGTGTAAAGTCCACTATATATGTTTGAGTCAGAATTTATATCTTTTGGTTAAAAATTAATTACATTGGTAGAAGGTTTAACTATTTTGTCGAAAATTCGTCTTTTTTCGTTGAAAATTACTTTTCCTAACTGAAAATTTAACTATTCCATTTTTGCTAAAAAATCGATCATTTTTAGTAAAAAGTTCAACTATTACATCTCTCGTTGAGAATTCATCTTTTTTGGTTGAAGATTTAACTATTTTCTTGAAATATCCTTTCTTACTTTCTGGATCAAAATTAATTTTTCTAACTGCAAATTGATCTTTTCGAATTTTTGTTGAAAATTGATCATTTTTAGTTGAAAATTAATTATTGTAATTGAAAGTTGAACTATGCTATTATTGGTTAAAAATGTCTCTTTTTTCGGTTGGAAATTGAAGTATTAAAGTTTTCATTAAAAAAAAAATCTTTTTGGTTAAAAATTTAACTATTTTATTGAAAATTCGATTTTTTTCATTAATTTTTTTACTAAATATTTAAAAATTCCATTTTTTGGTGAAAATTGATCGCTTTTAGTTAAAAATTCATGTATTTTATTGAAAATTCATGTATTTTGTTAAAAATCTGTCTTTTTTGGTAAAAGATTAATGTTTTTAATTAAAAATTCTACTACTCAGTTGAAAGTTGAACTACTTTCTCAAACTATTTTGTTGAAAATTGATCGGTTTTAGTTGAAAATTCTACTGTTTGGTAAAAAATTAACTTTTCTGTTGAATATTAATATTTTTTGGGTTGAAAATTCAACTGTTTTTAGAAAATTCTTCTTTTTGGTTACAAAGTTTAAATGCCTTGTTAGGTTGAAAATTCTATTATATTTGTAGAAAATTCAACTGTTTGATATAAATGAACTTTTTAGTTGAGAATTCACCTGCTTGGTTAAAAATTGTAATGTTTTATTGAAAATCCGTTTTTTTTTTTTGAAAATTAACTTTTTTAACTGAAAATTCAACTGTTCCATTTTTGTTTAAAAAATGATCTTTTTCATTTGATAATTCAACTATTTGTTTTTAAATTCATCTTTTTATTTGATAATTCAACTATTGGATTGAAAATACTGCTTTACGGGTTAAAATATAATTATTTTGTTGAAAATAAAACCATTTTGTTAAAAAGTCATCTTTTTTGTTCAAAAATTCAACTGTTTTATTGAAAGTCCGTCTATTTGAAGAAAAAAAGTTGTCTTTTTACATTGAAAGCTATTTTGTTAAAAAATCTTCTCTTTTGCTTGAAAGTTGAACTATTCGATTAAAAATACAAATGCTTGGTCCAAAAATAATACTATTTGTTTGTTTAAAATTCAATTATTTGGTTGAAAATCACCTTTCTTGGTTGAAAAGGAACTTTTTTTTATTGAAAATTGATCTTTTTGAGTTTAAAGGTAAACTGTTTTCTAAAACATTCTACTTTGCAGCTTAAAAAGTCAACTCTTTCATTCAAAATTCATCTCGCTTGGTAGGAAATTCAACTATTTTTTTTTGAAAATACAATATATTTTGACTTGAAATCTTAAATGTTTCATATTGAATCCAATAAATACATTAATTTAATTTAAAAGAATTTATTCCCCTATTTTCGTGAAATGTCCTCTTATTATGGTGAATAATTTATTTGTGTAAAATCTCTTTTGTATAGGAAAAGTTTTACACATAATATTTGTGTAGAATGTATTTTGTGTAGGAAAAATATTGGACATACAAATTTTATATACAATGTTTTGAGAATATTTTTAGAATGAATCAATAAAATAATGATCATTTATTTCTGTGTAGGATATATTCTGTGTAGAAAATTGTTCGTGTAGGAAAAATATAATCAGTACATACCTTGTGTAGGAGGGAGTGGGGCTAAGCTGAAACTTTACGACATAAAAAGTATTTTCAGAGGTCAAAAGTTTTTTCCGACGCTTGTAGAAAATTGTTTTTTTCTTTTATATATCATCGTCCACTATATAATCAAGGTATATCCATCTTACGTAAAAAAAGGTGCTGAACATGAATGTGTTGTTAAATTTTTATTTTCCGATTATTTTCAATGCTTTTCGGATACCAATATACAAAATTGACGCACGGGGTTAAGATGACACCGAGTACGTCATCCTGCCTACAAGATACAGACACCTTTGTAAAAAAAAAATTTCTGACTCAGAGGGTCTCAAAACGTGAAGATTTGATGAAAACCGACGAAGTCCAATTTTACATAAAACTAAGACCTCCTCCTTATAGGATGAGAATGTAAAAAACTTTTGTTCGGCAACGTATTAGGTATTGTTGGATCGAGAATTTAGTTGGCTACAATAATAAAAATTAAAAAATGTGTCCTTTTCTTTCTTGGAACATTATAGTCAAGTGTCGAATTAGCCCCACTATTTTTCGCTCGACAGATTTTTCATCACTTTACTTTTTTTCTAATAGATGATAAACAAAGCCTCGTAGTTCAAAATCATCAGTAAAATTTTGTAGCCAACTAAATTCTCGACCCAACCATACCTAATACGTTGTCAAACAAAATTTAAAAAATTAAAAAACGAATTTAAAAAATAAGTGTCGGCTTAGCCCCACTCTCCCCTACAATATAGAAGGGCACGTCTGTCTGGCACATTTCACTTTTTTATTTAATTTAAATAGTACAATTTTATTAATTTTTCAATTTAGAATAACTGAGAACAGGGGTTTAGAGCCCTAGCTAGAACAGAATTAATCAAATTGATTTATTAACCCTTATATATTTTGAACCATTTCCTAAAATTTCAGCAAAATATATTAATTTGTATAATTATAAAGCCGCCGAATATAATAACATGAAATAATTGGTCACGTAACAGGAGTAGCACCCATATATCCTACAGAGAATTAAATAGTATTATATTTTTCCTACACATCACATTTTCTGCACTGAATATATCCTACACAGAAATAAATAGTCAGTATTTAATTCTGAAAATATTCTGAAACCATATTGTACCAAAAATGTTATGTCCAATATTTTTCCTACACAAAATAGATTCTGCACAAAATATTAAAAACAGTAAATAAAATACTTTCTACACATATATTGTGTGTAAAACTTTTCCTACACAAAACAGATTGTACACAAATTATTCACCATAGGGAATATGAAAGCAGACTTCACACTCTTTCTTTTCACGAAAATGTTCACGAAAATGGGGGAATAATAGGGAATAAATTCTTTTAAATCAAATTAATGCATAGGTAACATATTTAATTAAATATGAAACGTTTAAGATTTAAAGTCCAAATATATTGCAGTTTCAACAAAATAGTTGAATTTTCAATCAAAAAGTTCATTTTCAACCAAATAGTTGAACTTTCTACCAAAATCATAGACTTTTGAACCCAAAAAGACAAATTTTCAACAAAACAGTTGAATTTTTAAGCCAAAAAGGAAAAATTTCTACAAAATACATCAATTTTCAACCAAGTAGTTGAATTTTCAATAAAAAATGTGTTTAATTTAAAATAAAAAACGTTTGAATTTAACCAAAAAATATGAATTCTCTACAAAAAATGCCAAAATAAAGATATTTATTTTAAATAAAAAACAGTTGATTTAAAAAAAAACTTCAACAAAATAGTTACATTTTTAACCAAGAAAGATTTTTCAGTCAAAGTAGAAAAAAAATTGCAACCAAATTGTTGAAATTTCAAGGCAAAAAAGCGAATTGTCTACAAAACAGTCGAATTTTCAACCAAAAAGTTCATTTTCAACCAAATAGTTGAATTTTATACCATGAAATAGAATTTTCATGCCAAAAAGATAAATTTCCAACAAAATAAAATTCAACCATTTTTAAGCCAAACAGACGAATATTCTTCAAAATACATCAATTTTAAACCAAAAATGGTATTTAAAAATGTTCAGTTACAATATTCATTTTCAACAAAAAACGAACAAATTTTCAACAAAATATTTAAGTCTTCAACCAATAACATGAATTTTAAACAAATATAGTAGTTGAATTTTTAACTAACAATGATCGATTTTCCGCCAAAAATGGAATAGTTAAATTTTCAGTTAAGAAAAGCATTTTCCAACAAAAAAAAGACAAATTTTCAACAAAATAGTTCAATTTTCCAGCAATAAAATGAATTTTTATTAAAGTTCAACTTTCAACCAATAGTGGAATTCGTAACCAAAAGAGATAAATTCTTAACCAAAAATATAATAGTAGACTTTACAAATCAAAAGAACTAACTTTCAGTGTAAAGTCTGTTTTTATTTTTTATGTGATAAATAATTCATGTAAAAAATCTGTTTAGCGTAGGAAAAGTTTTACACTTAATATTTTTGTGTGGAATATTTTTGTATTGAATATCTTCACGCAGAATATTTTCCATGGAGCAGTAACAATATTTAAACAAAAAGAATAATTATTTCATTCTGTGTAGGATCTACATTGTGTAGAAAATATTTTTTGTAGTATAAATAAATACAAATTCTTAAATTTTGGTGATTTTGCATATTAAAAGTCAAGTTTTCAGTTCTAAATGCTGCAAATTGAACAAATTTTCAATGTAAATCATAAAAATTACAGAATTTTTAATTATGATACCTATAGTTTGTGCAATTTTAAATTAATTGTTAATTGTCAAAATCAAAAACTCTTCAATTTGAAAGGTTCACAAATTAAAGTTCTACAGTTTTGAAGAGTTACAATTGAAAATTCTTGAATTTTGAAAATATAGAATTACCAATTATTCGATGTTCAAGATTTCTATTTTAAACGTCTGTAATTTGGATCATTCATTGAAATAGTTAAATTTTAAAGATCTATTACAATTGCAAATGTTTCAAATTTCACGATTTGCAATTTCAAATTCTTCAATTTTAACGATTTACACTTGAAAGTTCTCAATTTTCAAGAGTTGCAATTGAAGAGTGTTCAATTTTAAAAGTGTAAAAATAAAAATTCTTAAAATGTGGATGGTTTTGAAGATCAAAAGTCAAGTTTTCAATTCTAAATCTTCCAAATTAAAGAAATTTCGTATGGAGATGATCAAAATTACATAATTTTTCATTGATAAACTTAAAACTAGTATAATTTGTAAATTAAAAACACTTCAATTGTAGAGATTTTCAATTTAAAGTTTTACAATTAAAATTCTTCAATTTTAACGATTTTCAGTTAAAAATTCTTCAATTTTTAAGATGTGTAAATCAAAATTCTTAAATTGTGATCATTTTGATGATTTTCAAGATCAAAACACAACAGTTTTCAATTCCAAATCTTCAAAATTGATAAAATTTCAAATGTAAATGATCAAAATTACAGAATTTTTAATTGTAAAACTTAAAACTTTATAATTTTTAATTTTCAAAATGAAACATTTAAAATTCAAACTTCTACAATTTTGAAGATTTACAATTGAAAATTCTTGAATTTTGAAAATATAGAATTTTAAATTATTCAATTTCTAAGATTTATATTTTAAAGTTATTATTTAAACAAAATAAGAACTCGAATGGCCCAGAGAGTGATGCCCTGATAGATTTTGTATCCTTTTTTAAAATTTCAGACAGATACCTTCTTTTATTTAAAAATAAAATGCTGGAAGAGAAATAGATAAGGCGGTTAGTAATTCGTTACGGCACGGAATACCAGTTGCTCTTAAGAAAATTATTCTGTGGAATTAGTTCATAATTTGGATGCTTCAAAGTTTTAATTTAAGGCTTTTGGATTTGGATTGCTTTTAAATTTTAATTTCGCTTTCAAATCGAATTCCCTAAAATTGTTGTTTCCATAACTTATAAGCTTGTTACTTGTCCAAACTTCGGGGGTTTCAAAATTGTAGTTTTATTTGTGGAATTTTGAAATTCTAGGTACGTCCTGGATGACCAATATACTAGCAGCGGTGGTACCAAATTCCCAATAAAATGGGCTCCACCCGAGGTATTGAATTATACGCGATTTAGTTCCAAGTCCGACGTTTGGGCCTATGGAGTTCTGATGTGGGAGGTTTTTACTTGTGGTAAAATGCCTTATGGAAGACTGAAGAACACCGAAGTTGTTGAGCGAGTTCAACGAGGCATCATTCTAGAAAAACCTAAGGCTTGCTACAAAGAAGTTTACGAGGTTTGTCTTTTTCTTTTTATATTTATATCTATATTCAGGCTGTCTACCCTTATACCTGGAAAACCTGGAATTGTCAGGGAATTTTTCTATACCTGGAAAAACCTGGATGTGTCAGGGAATATTTTCGAGAGCGTGCTTAGTTTTTTTTCTTCAATTGTGATATAAAATTGAATAGCAGTGATTCTTCATTTTTAAAAATAGATTTATATTAATGTATTTAACTATTTTGTGAAAATTCGTTGTTTTTTTTTGTTTAAGATTAATTTTTTTAACTGAAAATTTAACTATTCTATTTTTGGTTGAAACTTGCTCTTTATTAGTTGAAAATTCAAGTATGTGGTTGAAAACTCATGTATTTTATTGAAAATTCATCCTTTTTGGTATAAAATTAATGTTCTTGGTTAAAAATTAATTTCTTTGCTTAAAAATTCAACAGTTTGTTTGACATTTTTTCTCTCTCTTGACTGAAAAATCTTTCTTAGTTGAAAAGGGCGTAGCAGGATGAGCATGTGTATGCTGCCCCCGGCCCGATAGGCTTTATATTTTCACCATAAGATGGAATCAATCGGTAGTGAAATACCCTGGAGTATTATCTCCTAGAAATGATTTTTATGGGAGATATGGGGGTTAGAACATGGGGTTAGAAGGAAAATCGAAGAAGTCGTTTTTCTTGAGAACGGCTGGACCGATTTTGATGAGCAAAAAATATGTTGTGGGACTCAATAGTAGGATGCTGGAAAAAATTTATAAACTTTTTTCCACAAACATAACCTCAAAAAAATTTTTTTTTTAATTTTGAAATTTTTTTTTATGGGTTATGTTCCGAGTACCACTTTCATCTTCCACCAAAAAAATGGTCAATTCATGTCCTAAAACATTTTTGATCCCCAAAAGGATTGACGAGGTAGAGCACAGTTAGAAAAAATAAAAACCGGGAGTGGACCGTACAATGGGTGTTGAACCTGGTTGAACATTGTGAAATGGGTGTGCAGAGCAACGGCTATCACCAAAAATGACGTTGAATACTTCAAAATCTAGAAATGTACTTGAAAAGTTCGACAGTCTGATTGTTAGGCAAGTACCTTGCATAGTCTCCATACGCTGAGCGTTACCTTCTGAGAATTCGTAGCGTCGCAGCATTTGCTCCGTCATTCCCATCTGTTTCATCAATATTTACATGCTTTTCCGTTGTTTGTTCATTCTTCAATAACGTCTGTTTCTGCACTGGAGTTGAAAGCCCTGTTCAGCGTCGCAGGATTTGTTTCGTCGCGAAGTGTTTCAGCGATATGCATTTGTTCCGTCACTTCAACTGTTTCAGCAACATTCACTTGTTTTTTCGTTGTTTGTTCATTCTTTAGTAACGTCTGTTCCTTCCCTGGAGTTGAAAGCCCTTTTCGGCGTCGCAGGATTTGTTTCGACACCAACTGTTTGAGCGATATTAATTTATTACATCACTTCAACTGTTTCAGCAACATTGACATGGGGGTCAAAAGGACCTCGGCCTACATGCGTATGGATATGAATGAAAGAATCCCTGTAAACGGGCTCTCCTGGTATGCGTGATTACGGTATGGTAGAAGGGTGAAAGAGCCTAGCTAACACGGCCCTTCTGGATCCCTGGGTCGAGGCCCCTACAGGACCGATTTACAGCTTTGAAATCGGGACAGGAATGACCTGCGGCCCGCATAGCGACCAAGAAACAGCCCTCCGTTTGTTATGGTGGTCTGCAAGCGGATATTTGAACATTGAGTATCTCACTCAATGTGACCACCCCCCTAAGCCATGGGTGTAGAGTGATCGTGCTCGTGGCACTTCGGCACCTAGAGGTTACGAGGTGTTACGAGGCTATGGTAACGGGAGAGGCCAATCAGTCCCCCAAAATGAAGAAACGCATCAACGGTTCCCTGAAAATGTAACTGAAGAGGCAAGCGCAGCAGGCTAGTAGAGCAGCTGCGGGAACTGGAACGTCGGCAGCTACAGGGCCGACATCCAGCACTGAGGCCCAGCAGCCGACGAAAAGAGAATCGTCGGGAGCTGGACTGATGGCCGCTCAGAGGACTAACCCCCTTGTTTGATTGTTGAGTTTTATAAATTTCAAGCTTATATTTTTGTATGCCTGTAATGAGATTAGTTTATGCTGCAAATGGGTGAGGGTTCAAAAAATGTAATTAACTCAGTTCTTCAAATTATTAATGCACATATATTTTAAAGAACACGACACAAACTATTTACAGGACTGTAGGAAAAACATGGTAAATATAAGTATGAACGCGAGTTAGTGAAGCAATTGAAAGACGAGGTGAAGGTACCGATGGTTCGAAAATATCTGACGAGATCTTAGGGTCGAAGTTACATGGAGGTTCAAGTTGAAGTACAAAGTGGGAGGATTGACCAATTAGAATTCGAAAGTTCGTTGGTGGGATCGATAGGCGACACCCTCTGCAAAGGGCAAGTGAAATTTGCAGCTGCCCGGTTTTTTCCAGAAAGAAAATATTCTGGGTAAGGTCATCCTTGAGTTTCGATGGTCTGATCGTAAAGGGCTTAAGTTTATAACTCCAGACTGAAACTATGTACTCTCGAAGCTGACGGAACAATGCTTAATCTTGAGCAGATGCACAAGCTTTCAAAATTTGAAAGTGAAGTAAAATTTCCCAAACCCTGAACAACCCTAGCTATAAATTATTTACAATATGAATCGTCTTGAAGGTTTTCTATCTGGTATTTACAATTATTTTTTACAGTAGGACTAAACATAAGCTGGCCCCTTTGAACGACTATCGTTCAAACTAACTGCTGGAAGTGTTACAATAATAAACAGAAGATAAAGATGAGAATAATGATTACAATAATATCTTTTAAAAGTTAGTCACATATAGAGATGATATTTACAGAGAATCATACATATGAAAGAATTCATTATCTAATTACATGCACTCATTAGACCTGGATCGGTGGGAAGAATGTTATCATTGGTGGTAATCGGAAGTGGATACAAACTTTTAACACTACGTTTGTAGGTTCCGGTTTTTGTCTTTACTACGGCTACGCGTACAACCTTATCTGGACCTGGGAAGATTTCGACAATTCTACCTAACTTCCAAGCCATAGGAGGTAAATTGTCTTCCTTGAGAACTACTAGAGTCCCAACTTGGATGTCTTCTTGTTGAGTACCTGACTGCCACTTGCTGCGGCTGATCATCTCGTTAATATATTCCCTATGCCATCGAGCCCAAAAATCCTGTCTCATTTTCTGGGCGTGTTTCCATGATGATAATCTCCATGATCTCGTGTCTCTTAGGTCGTCTTGTGGGTAAGTGGTTAAAGGGCTACCAATAAGGAGGTGACCGGGAGATAATGGAAGTAGGTCATTCGGGTCTGATGATAATGGGGTAAGCGGACGAGAATTCAGGATCGCTTCTATCTCAATCACGTATGTCTCTAGTTGATCGTATGTTAGCAAAGTCTTGCCTACTGTGCGCATAAAATGGTATTTGAAGGACTTGACTGAGGCTTCCCAGAGGCCTCCAAAGTGTGGCGATTGAGGCGGAATGAAGCGCCAATTGATTCTTTGTTCTAGCAAAAAACTTTGGATTTCGGGTTCTTCCTCTGATACTCTAATAAATTTGTATAATTGCTGAATTTCCTTGTTTGCTCCGACAAAATTGGTAGCGTTATCCGAGTAAATTGTATCAGGTTTTCCGCGACGCGAAATGAATCTCTTCAAGCAACCGAGAAAGGCTTCGGAAGTCAAGTCGCAGACTACTTCGAGATGAACGGCTTTACTTGAAAAAAACACGAATATTGAAACATAAACTTTTACTTGATTGCGATTTCTGACTCTTTTTTCTTTAATAAAAAATGGTCCACAATAGTCAACCCCGACATTTAAGAATGGACGCGTTGAAAGTAAGCGATGTTCGGGAAGATTTCCCATGATGTAATTAATTCCGCGCGGTTTGACCTTGAAACATTTTACACAATTTCGAATTAAGTGACGTGTTGAGTTTTTACCATCGATAGGCCAGTACCGCAGACGAACTCCATACAGAGTGGCTGGGGTCCCTGCATGCATTCTTTTTAAGTGCTCATCTTTTATAATCAATTTTGTGATGTGGTGGTTTCGAGGTAAAATGATAGGAAATTTTTGAGATTGGGGAATGTTTGCGTTTGTGAGACGGCTGCCTACCCGGAGAATTCCGTCCTTATCAAGAAAAGGGTTGAGGGGGGATAAATCGCCCTTTTGATCCGTTAGTTTGCCGTGCGCGAGTTTCTCGATGTCTTTGTAAAACGCAGTGACCTGAGTTTGACGAATAATCATGTTGTGAGCAACTTCGATCTCTGATACTGATAGGGGACCCTTGATTCTGGAATCTTGATTTTTGTCTCGGCTATTGCGAACAAAGCGTAAAACATATGCTAGTACACGATTTAGTTTCCTGAATGATGAACATTCTTCTAATAACTGCCAATTTGCGATTGTCAATTTGAATGAAAATGTACCTGCGAAGTTTTTTCTGAAGCCCGGGATCTCACCGCTGTGTAATTCTTGTACTGGCCAATTTTCCTCGCTCTGGAGGAGCCACTTTGGCTCATTTTGCCAAAAAGTACTGGCTAAAAAATCGCGTGGGGTTTGCCCTCGTGAGATAAGATCTGCGGGGTTTTCATCAGTGGGGACATATTTCCAATCACGAATGTTCGTGAGGGATTGGATTTCAGATACGCGATTCGACATGAATTGTTGTAATTTTTGGGATTCGGTATTTATCCATGCGAGAACTATTGTGTTATCACACCAAAGATGGGTGCTGTCTATTTCCAAGTTAAGTGACTTACGAGTGGAGTCAAGCAATTTCGCCAATTGATATGCGGCACACAATTCAAGTTTTGGGATTGTGGGATTGAGATTAGTCCCTTTTTGTATTGTGCCAAGTGGTGCTACTCGCGATTTTGCACAAATCAGAGAAACGTGATTTTTTCCGTCGCAATCAGTGCAACGCAAATAGAGCGCGGCGCCATAAGCGTTTAAACTGGCATCTGAAAACCCGTGAATTTCAATACGAACTGTGTTAGGAGCTGTGATGCATCGGTTAAATTGCACCTGACGCAGGAGAGGTAATTGATCACGATAATCTGTCCATCGTTTTTGCATGTGGTGTGGAACCTGTTCGTCCCAGGAAAGTTTTAATTTCCAGAGATCCTGAATCAGCAATTTTGCGACCTTAACTACTGGTCCCAGTAGCCCGAGGATATCAAATAGTTTTGCTGTTTGTGAAAATATTGAGCGTTTGGTAATGGGATCATCAAAATTAGATAAGTTTACTGTGTACAGGATTTTATCTGAGACTGTGTTCCAACAAAGACCAAGAGTTTTGCTGGTTTCTGTTGGATCCAGTGATATGTGAGAAGTGAGAGAATTGTTTTCTATGTCATTTATGAGTCTAAGGTCATTTGATCGCCATTTCCGGAGATTATATCCTCCTTTGTGCAGGAGAGCAATTAGATCATTGCGTATTGAGAGTGCCTCTTCGTACGTGCCAGCCCCGGTCAACAAATCGTCGACGTAAAAATCGCGTTTTGCTATATCAGCCGCGATGGGAAAATTATCGCGTTCGTCATCTGCCAACTGATGCAGAGTTCTAATTGCAAGGAAAGGAGCGGACGAAGTACCAAATGTAACGGTGTTTAACGTGTATACCTGAATTCGTTCACTGGGATCTTCTCTCCAAAAAATCTTATGAAAAAACCTGTGTTCATGATACAATTGGATCTGCCGGTACATTTGTTCGATGTCCGCAGTGAGTGCAATTAGAAATGTCCGGAAACGCATGAAAGTGGAAAATAAATCGGCCTGAATTGTCGGTCCTACCATTAAACTGTCATTTAATGAAATTCCTGTTGACGACTTGACCGATCCGTCGAAACCTACGCGTGTTTTTGTGGTGACGCTACTTTTTTTTATAACAGCATGATGGGGGATATAAAATTCACGCTCTGAACATCTGTTTTGGTCTATTAGACTCATGTGCCCTGCTTGCTTGTAACCTTTAATACAATCGACATATTCTGACTTAAGATCTGGATTTTTTGAAAATTTGGATTCCAATGAGAGAAACCGATTAAAAGCTGTTTTTCGAGATTCGCCAATTTTTTCTATGTTTTCATTAAAGGGTAATTGGACTGTATATCGACCTGATGCGTCTCGAGTGGTAGTTTTTGTGAAATGGGACTCACAGGCTTCCTCTTCTGACGACCAAGGAGAGGCCTCACGAGGTGAATCTACTTCCCACAATAAGGGCAGTTCTGAGAACTTTGTGAAATTACAGTAAACCTTTCCGAGTCTCGCTTGAGTTTGATGGAAACATCCCGCTACTACCCAACCGAGCTCCGTTTCTTGAAGAACGGCTTCATGATTTGCAATAGGGATTTTACCAGAATGTAAAAATTGGTAAAAATACTGGGCACCGAGAATAATGTCTATTTCAGAGGGTTGATGAAACTCTGGATCTGCAAGGAATGCGTCTTTCGGAATAGGGATTGATTTGCGATCAATGAACACTGATGGCATTGTCGAGCCAATGCGATTAACTACAAAAAGGGATAGATCGTGCTGTCGATCATTGTATCGAGACTTGATGGTAGCTCTCGTAGTGTATTTTACCGTAGTTGAAAGTGCATCCACTGCGTCGAGTGGGATTTCAACGGCTATTTTTTTAAGACCGATTTTGTCTGCAAATTTTTGTGTAATCACGTGGGGCTGTGAACCCGAGTCTAGCATAACGCGGCATGCATGTGTGTGGCCTCTGTCGTCGACGACGTCGACGATGGCAGTTGCTAAAACAACTTCAGATGGGATGATTAATTGATAACTAGAAACCGGATTGGGCAATGTCTTACTGGACTGATTGGATGGATCTGCTTGATCTTTTTGTGTATTTGACTCAGGGAAATTTTTATCAAAATGTAAGAGTGAATTATGCCTTTTACCGCACTTACGGCATCCGCTTGATAGACAATTCCTCGATTGATGTCTGCCGCGCAAACAATTTGTACAAACTGAGGCGTTTTTAGCTGCTTCATATCTGTCTTTCGTAGACATCGCTTAGAATTCGTGGCATGAAAAAATTCCGTGTTCACCCTTGCAAATATAACATATGTAATTTTTGTGATTTTCAACCGATTGACTGTTATGTGAATTTTGATGGGATTTATTGTGATTTAAATTTTGGTTGGATTGATTGTGATGTAAATTTTGATTGGAGGACGTAGAAACTCCTGTAAAAGGTGAACGAGATTTTGAATTGAAATGATCGTTATTTTTGGTTTGAACCGTTTTTTGAAAGTTTGACTGATAAGTAGCCGCCCTTGTCTCTTCAATGTGAGAGCGGCGCTGTAAAAAATCGAGCATGTTTTTAAGAGTAGGAAGCTCAATCTCGCATACGCATTCTTCCCATTTCTCAGTAGTATAATTATTCAATTTGCTTTTAATTAAATGAATGAGCATGAAATTCCATTGATCTACATCGATGGAGAGAGCGCGGAGTGCTCGAAGATGTTTTTGTACCGTGTCATGTAATTGACGGATTGAAAATTCTTTTGAAACTGGTTTTAAATCATAAAGAGCTTTAACGTGGGTATCGATAATTACTTTTTTGTTATGATATCGGTTTTTGAGCAGTTCCCAAGCCACTTTGTAATTTTCGCTGGTAGTTTCTAAAGACGCGATTATATTCGCGGCATCCCCAGTTACTGAACCTTTTAAATAGTGGAATTTTTGAGTTATCGGAATGTCCCTGTCATTGTGAATCATCGAATTAAAAGAATCATAAAATCCGAGCCATGGTTCCATATTACCGGAGAAAACTGGAATCTTGAGATCGGGAAGATTACGATGATGACGTCGCGATATGTTCGAATCCTGAATTCGTGGGACATTCGATTCATCGTTCTCTACGGCGCGATTATCGGTTTGGATGATTTGATGCTGTTGCGTACTAGCTGAAGTAAGTGTATTAGAGCACCCACTGTTTTCTGAACCGATATTAGAGGATGGGGGAGATGGTGAAATTAAAGTAGCCGCTACGGAAGACGCGGAGAGATTTCTTTTTATCAATGATTTGAATTGACCGCAAATGGAATAGTATCTATTTTCAAAATTAGCTCGTTCATTTACGCTTTCAGACTCCTCTGGCGATCCTTCCTCGACTAACTCTTCTATCGCTTCCTGAATGTTTGTGAACTTTTCGGAAATCGGTACAACTCTCTCTTTTAACCGCGTTTCTAAATCAAGTTTTTCAAAATCTGTTGCATCATTAATTGAATCCAAAAATTTTTCTAGAATAGTCAATTGACTCTTCAAATTACCGAGTTTTTTCCTCAAACCTTTAAGCTCTTCTGAGGCCATTTTAAACGGATAAATTTTTATACGTGAATGAGATTAAAACAACTTGAAAAATGGAACGAGAAAGAATAATGGATATGAAATGGAATTTGGTAGATCAAATAACCGACTTACTTGGACCTTGTAAGATACGTAGAGATATCTGGAGATGCTGTAGCTGCATTGGCTGCTCGTTGAACGTTGATTCTGTACGGATGATCTGGATATCTGGCTCTCCTAAATCGTCTCTCCTGATGAAATTTCAAGCCCTTCTTGGACAGCTTGTTGAATTTTCTCGTTCACTGTGGTCACTAATTGTTATTGTCCACTAATTGTTTCGATCACACATCGGTATTGAAAAATGTCAGATACTTCTGTTTCTCTGACTTATATTGGCACTTGCACTGTCACTAACTCGTCTTTTTTGTCTGTAATGTTTTGTTATGTTTGGCACTTTTTGTAATGTTTTGTAATGTTTGGTAAATTTTGTAATGTTTTGTAAATTTTTGTAATGTTTTGTAATGTCTTGTGACTTTGTGTAATGTTTTGTAATGTCTTGTGACTGTCGTCCCGAAGAAATAATGTAAATTCACATTGAGTATGCACTCTTCACTTGTATGATGCTGATGACCGACACCAACTATCTGGTCTCGATGCTCACTATGGAGCAGTATGCGAGCTTCAGGGAGGCTACCTGGATGGCGCTCGATAGATTGTCCCCAGATCAATGGCCAAAATTCGCGACCTCCTTCTGCAGAGGAGGGGTCTTCGTATTTGTGGCAGCCGATCTACCGACTAAAGCTTAGCTACTCAAAGCAATGGTCGAGACAAAGCCATGGGAAGGTGCAGCTCTTAAGGTGGTGGGGTTGAGTTGCTCCAGAAGATGGTGAGGTTAAAACAGCGTCCTGGCGAATCGTCAGGCACGATAGGCCTCAGGAAGAGGACACAGTAGGAGGCACCAGGCATCTCCTAGTTGTGCAAATTCCTGAGTCCCAGCCGAGGACTCTTGCGGCCCTCAACAACAGGCCCTTCTATCACTTTGGACAGGTCAACTTTAGGGTTGCCGGCCAGGGACATGAGGAGCCTGTTGGGACACAGGACACAGGTATCTCGCTAATCCAAAAACCTTGGTTAGTTCGAGATACCATAAGGAGATTAGGGGGGGCTAGTCTTTTTTGCTACAGGGACCCCAAGGCGGCCAAACCAATGGCCTGCATACTGGCGAAGGGAGTTAACGCTGTCCCGCTGCTTGAGCTATGTTCGGGAGACCTGATGGTGATAGCCACGGATCTCAAAGGAATAGGAAGGCTTGTTCTGGGATCGGCTTATTTTCCTTATGACAGCGATACCAATCCACCAGTGGAGGTACGTACACTGGTGGAATATTGCAAGGTAAGGGGTATTCCTCTTCTGTTTGGATGCGATGCTAATTCCCACCATACTTTGTGGGGCAGCACGGACATCAACTCAAGAGGTACTACTGGAATACCTACTGGAATACCTAATCACCACTGATTTAGATATTCTTAACACGGGGAACACCCCTACGTTCCGTAACTCGGTCAGGGAGGAAGTCATTGACATCACTCTCTGTACTAGTAGTTTTAGAGATCATATCAAGAAGTGGAGAGTTTCAGATGAACCCACTCTCTCAGATCACTCACAGATAGAGTTCGTGTTGGAATCCGTTGCACCCGCTGGCCCTAAATGGGTCAGAAATACAAGAAAAACCCCGATCCGTAAGAGGCATTGACTCACGATAATTGAGCACCTTGGTTCGTGAGAGGCGAGGGGACTCACGATAATCAAGCACCCCGGTTCGTGAGAGGCAAGGGGACTCACGATAATCAAGCACCCCATGAAAGGGGTTTAAAATCGTACTGTAACCTCCAAGTGGTGGGCCCTGGGAACTACAATTATTGCAGGCTGACTACAGGCGTTCAAATAGACAAGGGAACTATTTTAGTATATTTATCATCCAGATTGTGAAATTTTGAACTCTTAACCGGGTGTCAGCTAAATTCGGAAGCACCCAAATTTTTTTTTGTGATAGTCGTGGCTCTACATACCTATTTCACAACGTACAGTATCTAGTGTACGGTCAAAGATATTGGTGCACTCACGGTTTTTATTTTTTCTAACTATGCTCTACCTCTTTCATCCTTTTGGAGATCAAATATATTTTAGGACATGAATTCAAGATTTTTTTTTGGTGAAAGATGAATGTGGTGCTCGGAACATAACCCATAAAAAAAATTTCAAAATTAAAAAAAAAAATTTTTTGAGGTTATGTTTGTGGAAAAAAGTTTATAAATTTTTTCTAGCATCCTACCATTGAGTCCCATAACATATTTTTTGCTCATAAAAATCGGTGAAGCCGTTCTCAAGAAAAACGACTTTTTCGATTTTCCTTCTAACCCCCATAACTCGCATAAAACTCATTTCTGGGAGATAATACTCCAGGGTATTTCACTATCGATTGATGCCATCTTATGGTGAAAATATGGACCTGATCGGGCGGGGGGCAGCACACACATGCTTATTCTGCTATGCCCTTTAACTTACGTTGAAAAGTCGTATTTTTTTCTTCAGAATTCATCTTTTTTGGAATGAAAATTTAATTACTTGGTTGAAAGTTAAACTCTTTTCTTAAAAATTAAATTCTTGGCACTACTGATGTTATTTTGTCGACCACGGTAATTAATTAATTTCTCATGTTAATTTTAGCCGATTACTGGTAAAATAATTTTTGGAGAAACGATCAAAAATATGTCTAGGCCCGGATTTGAACCGGGAACGCCACTATTCATGATTGGAGTCATTCATTTATTATATTAAATTTTGGCCAATTACTGGTCAAATAATTTTTAGAGAAATTGAACAAAAATTGAACAAAATTTAATATAAGAAATTAATGTATTAAATTTTGTAGTTGATTAATCAATTAAATTTAAAATTCATCTTTTTGGTTGAAAAATGAGTTATTTTGCTGAAAATTCTTTTTTTTTGTTGAAAATTATTTTTTTTTTACTGGAAATTTAATACTCCAGTTTAAACTTTAACTATTTTGTTGTAAAAACTGGTATAAAATTCTATTATTCTAGTTAAAAATTCATAATTTTGTTGAAAATTCGTGTTTTTGGTAGAAATTAATCTTCTTGGTTGAAAATTCATATTTTTGGTTAAAGATTTAATTATTCTAGCTAAAGATTCATCATTTTAGTTGAAAATTCATCACTTTGTTTGAAAATGTAACTATTATTTTGAAATTTAGTTCTTTTCTCGTTGAAAATGATTATTTTTTTAACTGAAAATGTAACTATTTCATTTGAATATTCCACCATCTTAGTTGAAAATTCATCTCTTTGGCTGAAGATTAATTTTTGTAACTGAAAATTGAACTATTCAATTTTTGGTTGACAATTTATCTTTTTTAATTCAAAATTCATGTTTTTTTGTTGTTGAAAATTCAACAATTCCAGTTAAAGATTCATCATTTTAGTTAAAAATTCATCAGATTGATTGAAATTTAATTTTTCTAATTGAAAATTTAACTGTTCCATTTTTGGTTGAAAACTGATCTTTTTTAGTTCAAAATTCTATTTGGTTGAAAAATCGTCTTTTTTGGTAGAAGAATAATCTTTTTTATTAAAAATTTAACTATTTGGTTGAAAATTTATTAATCTTGTTAAAAATACAATATTTTTACTTGAAAAGTTAGGAATTTGAAGCGGTTTAAATCGAATATAATGTAGTACGGACATTAATTTTGCCTAAATATGCACTGAAGTTTAAGTATACGAAGATAAAATACAAATTTGTTTAAATTATTATTCAAATACATGGACTTTAGAGACAAATTCAAGAAATGATTAATTATACCATTAAGCCCAATCCCTTTCGGGGTAAGCGTGACTCTTGGTTCTAGCCAGGGATCCAAAAAGTTCATATGAGAAAAGTGAGAAAGGGAAGTGTACGAGGCAGTATAAGGGGGAGGGGGGATAGATTTGTAGATTTAATTTGAATTCCCGTGTTGTTTAAATGAATAATACGTTCGTTTATTTTTTTTAATCTTTCTATAATACTTTTAAAATTATCGGTACATTCGTGCTTTCAATTAAAAGATAGAAAAACGACGCGAAAGAGAAAAAAATATCTCACACTTAATTGAGATTGTAGTCTCTTATACGTATTGCATTTTAAAATTTTTGTTAATTACGCTGGTATTTAAAAAATCCCTTTTTTCTAAGAAAAATTCCCTTTCTTCCCTATAATTGAACTGATGTAATATTAAAGAGTTATAATTGAAAATTCTTAAAATTTGGAAATATAGAATTACAAATTATTCAATTTGCAAGATTTATATTTTAAATGTATTTAATTTTGAACTTTTTTAAAAAGTTTAATTTTGAAGATTTATTCCAATTAAATATTCTTCAATTTTCACGATTTGCAATTTAAAATTCTTCAATTTTGAACATTTACGATTGAAAACTCTTCAATTTTAAACATGTATAAATAAAAATTCTTAATTTTTAATGATTTTGACGATCAAAAATCAAGTTTTTAATTCTAAATCTTCTAAATTGAAGAAATTTCGAATGTAAATGATAAAAATTACAGTTTTTTAAATGGTAAATCTTAAAACTTGCATAATTTTTATTTGTAAATGTTGCAAAATAAAAACTCTTTAATTTTAAAGATGTATGAATACAAATTCTTAAGTTTGGATGAATTTGACGATCAAAAGTAAAGTTTTCAATTCTAAAGCTTCCAAATTGAAGAAATTTCGAATGTAAATCATCAAAATTACATAATTTTTAATGGCAAGATTTAAAACTTGCATAATTTTCAATTGTAAATGTTCAAAATTAAAAACTCTTCAATTATAAAGGTTTTCAAATTTAAAGTTCTACAAAACGGTTTGCACTGCAAAATTATTTTTTTTAACTTTTCTTTAATGCTTTTATAATTATCAATACATTCTTGCTTCCAAACAAAAAATGGAAAAATGACGCCAACGAGAAAAAAATCTGACACTTAACTGAGATGGTGGTCTCTTGTAAAAGTTACATTTTTAAATCTTTGTTCATTATGCTGGTATTTAAAAAAATCAGCTTTCTTCGAAGAAAAATCCCCCTATCCTCCTTACAATTAAACTGCTGAACTACTGTGATCCTGTAATGAGAATTGTTTTTATTTCGCAGGTAATGCGAATTTGCTGGGCCCACAGTCCGGAAGTTCGACCATCTTTCCGCCTGCTGAAGGACCAACTGATTAACGTATCGCAAGGTCTCCTCAATGATTGACTCAGCCTCCTGCACTGTTTGCGTCTCTCTTCGCCTACAGGTCGATCGATTGGGATTTCAAGATCAAGGTCGCCTCTCCTAAGCGATATTCCCTCGAGCGCCTCCAGGTCCAGCGGCTCCTTCAGTTCAGCAACTCTACCAGCTTCGCTTCGAGTGCGAAGCAACAGCAAATATCTTCCGTCGGTGGAAGAATTACGCAATCTCTCGATAACTCTCAAGGATTATTCCCAAGAGGCGAGCTCGTCTGATCGGGTCAGCCTCTCATCATCAAGCACCGTTGGTTGTTCCGGAAATCAGCCCTCCTCCTCAAGTTCGCCGAAAGTCTGCGACATTTGCAGTTCCTACGGGCGAACCTGGATCGAGATTTGCAAAATAATTCGTGCCGCGAAAGGCAACTGAATAGAACTTTTATGAGTTAATTCGTATTCTACCAAAACGTGACTACTTTCTTTTGTATCTGACGAGTAACTGAACAAAAAGTACAGTAGATTAGTGGCTCTTTTTTAAGTTTAGGGAATACTGAGGGTGCTACATACGACGCACGTTTGATGCAAGTCAAGTATCATTAAATCACTTTCTACCACTCGAGTCTAGATTTCTTTGATTCGATACCTGAATTCGAGTTCCTTAATTTAAACCTTAGGTGGCATTTTATATTATTTTTTATTTATAGTTAGCCGATTTTTAAATCAACAAGTTGGGTCTTCGAAAAAGGTTTCTTTATCTCTGCACGTGTGAATTATGTTTTCATTTTTATGAAAAATGTACAATTTTCCACAGGAGAGGTGTTGTAGATTTTCACATTTCAGGACCTGAGATGGTAAGTGATTTACTGATTAAATTTATTTCCATAAGAATTATTTTCTGAAGATTTAAAATTTGGATTTTTTTTTTATTTATTTCAAGTAAAGGGTTGACCACTCGACTTTTGAGTGTACACCATAGATTTCAAAGATTTTAAGAGATATCAAGGGATTTCAAAGATTTCACAGAAATTTCAAAGGATTCAAAAGATTTTACGAAGATTTCAAAAAGGTGTCAAAAAGATTTTAAAGATCCCAAAAAATTCCACAAAGATTTTAAAATATTTCAGACGATTTCAAATTTTTCAGATAGATTTCAAAGATTTCACAAACACTTCAGTGATTTCACAAAGATTTCAATGATTTCACAAAGATTTCACGAAGGCTTGTACATCGAATTTCAAGAGTGATCAACCCTTCGATTTGAAGGCTTTTTATAATTTAGAGTTTTTTCGAAATTCGTAAGATTTAATCGATTTTCAATTAAAAATGTTAAAAATTGAATAAACAACTTAAAATTCAAAGTTGAGGAATCGACAACTTCGTCGTCTCTCGACGACCTCCTCAGCCGCATTTCCATCGCGAGTGTATTTTTGTACCTCGGTCTGGAGCTGCTTATTGAGATATTACAAAATAAAGTACAAATTTTATTTTACATGATTACTTTAATATTTGTTCCTTATTTTGTCCCACAAGCTTCACATACTACTTTTAGTCCAAGATCCCACTGCGTTTTTTGCAGGTGATAAGCCAGCATGCTAAAAGTTACTGGAGATGAAACCTTAGACATAGACGATCAAGGAATGGCCCTCCTGCCAGCTCAAAGTCGGTCAAAGGTGCGATAAAAATGGATTCTTAGCGACCGATTTTGTCGTTATTCACCTGTCGTTAGCCAGCACAATGAAATCTACACCATATTGTAGAGGGCAGTTAGTGCTTTCCGAAAATGTACTTGTGCCACCCTCCACCCGGTCAAGGACCCCCGGCACGGTGGCCTAAAGGGGGTAATTAAAGTTAACTAAGTGTATATGTCGACCAGCACGATAAAAAAAACGTAAATGAAAGCTCTAAGCCCTCTGTAGAGGAAAAAATTGTCCTGCCAGGGCTCAAGAGTACTGAAATAGACGGCACGGGCATTTCTTTGCGAAATTTATTTGCTTCAGGTGCAATACCCTTCACTTGTAATGAGCTATCTCTAATTAAATAATAAGTAAGGTTTACAGTACAGATGTCCCGTAAACGATTAAGAGCATGTTAAGACATGCGGGGTAATAATAATTAAGAAAAAGTACCTTAAACTTTAATAATTTCCAAGGAATATTCCTACCAGTTCTATTGATGTAAGTGTCAGTGTGATGTCACAGCAGGATACCACTACCGAGTGGCCGACCTCTTCAAAAACTGTAAGAGGATCCATCACGATCCCTTCGTCACAATAACATTTTCTTATGAGCGCACAGCAGCTCATGCACGGCATGAGCTATTGTTTAAAAATTAAAATTAAAATTAATTATTCCAATTAATTTTAAATCCTTTCAATTAATAAACTATTTTCATAAATTAAAATCGTAAAATTTTTCTTAAAAAAAGTTGTGCAAAAAAGTTATTTTGTCAACAATTTTTTTCAAGAATTTATTTTTCAAACTTTTTTTTGGAAACAAACAAATTTTTGCAAAAATATATCTTTTTAAACAATTGTATTAGAAAATTTTTTCCTTCAAACATTTTTTCTCTGAAATTTCTAAAGTTTTGTTCAAATATTTTTTTAAAACAATTTTTGTTGTAAACAAAAAAAACATCTTTGGGAAAATAAATTTTGTGCACAACTTTTTGTAAAAAAATTTCGCGACATAATTTTTAATTTATTAAAATATTTAATTAATTGAAAGGATTTAAAATTAATTGAAATGATTCATTTTCATTTTTAAAAAATAGCTCATGCCGAAGACAGAAAATCTCAAGTTTGTAGGCCCTGAGTGCCTACAAGGAAGGGTTTCGTAGAGTATTGAGACGTTAATTTTAAGTCTTAACAGAACCTTGCAACCAAATAGGTACCAATTTTGTAAAAAAATTGTTTTAGAAAAACAATTTCATACAAATAAATGTAATTGAAAAAAATTATGTAAGCCAATTTTTCAGAGAATAAATGTTTTCAAAACATTTTTGAAAGAAAAAAAATTTCTAATACAATTGTTTCCAAAAGATTGTTTGAAAAATTTTGTTGTTTCCCGAACAAATTGTGGGAAAAAAATTCTGGAAAAAAAATTCTGGAAAAAAAAATTGTGGCAAACAAAATTTTGGAAAAAAAAAATTTTGGAAAAAAAAATTGTTGAGAAAAAATTTTGGCTAAACTTTTTGGAAAAAAATTTTTGCGTCATAATTGTTAATTTGTTGAAATAGTTAATTAATTGAAAGGATTTAAAATTAATTGAAATAATTCATTTTAATTTTAACTTTTAAAAAATAGCTCATTCCGAAGACAGAAATTTCAAGTTTCGTTTCTGAATAAAATTTAGGAAAATGCTTCGAGTCCGATTTATGTGACTGCTGCTGTGCGCTCATAAGAAAATGTTATTGTGACGAAGGGATCGTGATGGATCCTCTTACAGTTTTTGAAGAGGTCGGCCACTCGGTAGTGGTATCCTGCTGTGACATCACACTGACACTTACATCAATAGAACTGGTAGGAATATTCCTTGGAAATTATTAAAGTTTAAGGTACTTTTTCTTAATTATTATTACCCCGCATGTCTTAACATGCTCTTAATCGTTTACGGGACATCTGTACTGTAAACCTTACTTATTATTTAATTAGAGATAGCTCATTACAAGTGAAGGGTATTGCACCTGAAGCAAATAAATTTCGCAAAGAAATGCCCGTGCCGCCTATTTCAGTACTCTTGAGCCCTGGCAGGACAATTTTTTCCTCTACAGAGGGCTTAGAGCTTTCATTTACGTTTTTTTTATCGTGCTGGTCGACATATACACTTAGTTAACTTTAATTACCCCCTTTAGGCCACCGTGCCGGGGGTCCTTGACCGGGTGGAGGGTGGCACAAGTACATTTTCGGAAAGCACTAATTGCCCTCTACAATATGGTGTAGATTTCATTGTGCTGGCTAACGACAGGTGAATAACGACAAAAACGGTCGCTAAGAATCCATTTTTATCGCACCTTTGACCGACTTTGAGCTGGCAGGAGGGCCATTCCTTGATCGTCTATGTCTAAGGTTTCATCTCCAGTAACTTTTAGCATGCTGGCTTATCACCTGCAAAAAACGCAGTGGGATCTTGGACTAAAAGTAGTATGTGAAGCTTGTGGGACAAAATAAGGAACAAATATTAAAGTAATCATGTAAAATAAAATTTGTACTTTATTTTGTAATATCTCAATAAGCAGCTCCAGACCGAGGTACAAAAATAAATATAATATACATTTGATATAATAGATAGAAAAGTTCGTATTTTTGATAAAATCGAGTGCGAAGCACGAGAAATGCGACAAGAATGTGTTCGTTGAAGCCGAAGGAGCTTTAACAAAAGAGAATTCGCAATCACCAAATTACAGTTGTCGATGCTTTGACCTTTAATTTTTCGTAACTTTGAAACTTTTTTCATAAAAATAGTGTTTTTTCTTTCATGTCAAATGACTGTTAATGTCATTTCAATTCTTAAAATCATAAAAAAAACTTTATTTTCAGTGACCTGATTTTCGGCACGACAACTACCTTACAAGCCGTAAAACAGTAAAGCTATTTTAATTTTCCTTTTTTCAGATTTAGACCTTTCCTATTGGGCGGTTATAGATATTTTGAAGTTTTTTTTTAATTTAGAGACATTAAAATTTTACTCATTTAAAATTCAATGCGTTTGGAATAAAATAACTGTTTAATCAAAAGTTTTAAAATTGAATAATTTTAGTTTAAATAAGTTCCATTATTTTAATTGGTGAGAAGTGACAGAAAAAATTCATTTACAAAAAATATTGTTAAAATAAGTTTCTTTTTGTAAGTTTTAAACTTTTTTCTTAAAAATAATTTTTTTTCTTTCGTGCGAAATGACTGATAATTTACCTAATTTCAATTCTTAAAATCATAGAAAACTTTTTTTCCAGAGACCTGTTTTTCGGCACTACACTGTCTTAAAAGCCGTAAAACAGTAAAGCAATTTTAATTTTCCTTTTTTCAGATTTAAACCTTTCATGTTCGATGGTTATAAATATTTTTGAGTTTTTTTTTTAAATTTTATATGTATTCAAAATTACACATTCCAAATTGAATGCGTTAGGAATTAAATAATTGTTCAATCAAAAGTTTTAAAATTGAATAATTTTAGTTTAAATAAGTTCCATTATTTTAATTGGTGAGAAGTGGCAGAAAAAATTCATTTACAAAAACTATTGTTAAAATAAGTTTCTTTTTGTAAGTTTTAAACTTTTTTCTTAAAAATAATTTTTTTGTTCTTTTGTGCGAAATGACTGATAATATACCTAATTTCAATTCTTAAAATCATAGAAAACTTTTTTTTCCATAGAGCTGATTTTCGGCACTACACTACCTTAAAAGCCGTAAAACAGTAAAGCAATTTTAATTTTCCTTTTTTCAGATTCAAGCCTGTCGTATTGGGTGGTTATAAATAGTTTGGAGTTTCTTTTTAATTTAGAGGCATTCCAAATTTACTCATTCCAAATTGAATGGGTCTGGAATTGAATATTTTTTAAATCAAAAGTTTTAAAATTGAATAATTTTAGTTTAATGATAGGTTCTATTTTTTTTAATTGGTAAAAAGTGACTGGTAATATAATTCCAATTCTTAAAATCATAGAAAATGTTTTTTCCGGGGACCTAATTTTCGGCACGACAACTACGTTAAAAGCCATAAAGTAGTAAAGCAATTTTGAGTTTCCTTTTTTCAGATTTAAACCTTTCATATTGGATTGTTATACAAATATTTGAGTTTTTTTTTTATTTTAGAGGCATTCAAAATTACTCATTCCAAATTGAATGCGTTTGGAATTAAATAATTTTAATCAAAAGTTTTAAAATTGAATAATTTTAGTTTAAATAAGTTCTATTTTTTTAAACGGTTAAGAAGTGACAGTAAGAAAAAATTCATTTACAAAAACTATTGTTAAAATAATAATTTTTTTTTTTGTAAGTTTTAAACTTTTTCCATAAAAATGTTTTTTATTTCCTGAGAAATGACTGATAATAACATACCTATGTAATTTCAATTCTTAAAATCATAGAAAATTTTTTTTCCAGAGAACTGATTTTCGGCACTACACTACCTTAAAAGCCGTTAAACGGTAAAGCAATTTTAATTTTCCTTTTTCCAGATTTAAACCTTTCATATTAGATGTTTATAAATATTTTGGAGTTTTTATTTTATTTTAGAGGCCGTCAAAATTACTCATTCCAAATTGAATGCGTTTGGAATTAAATAATTTTTAATGAAAAGTTTTAAAATTGAATAATTTCAGTTTAAATAAGTTCCATTTTTTAATTGGTAAAAAGTAACAGTAAGAAAAAATCCATTCACAAAAGCTATTGATAAAATATATATTTTTTTTACAGTTTTGAACTTTTCTCATAAAAAGAATGTTTTTTCTTTCATGAAAAATGACTGATAATATAATTTCAATTCTTAAAATCATAGAAAATTTTATCTGATTTTCGGCACGACAACTACCTTACAAGCCACAAAATATTAAAGCAATTTTAATTTTCCTTTTTTTTTTTTTTTGATTTAAACCTATCATATTGTACGGTTATCAATATTTTGAAGTTTTTATTTTTTTTTTTATTTGGAGGCTTTCAAAATTTACTCATTCCAAATTGAATCCGTTTGGAATTAAATAATTTTTGGATGAAGTTCCAAATAGGTGAACCCTCCGATTTCGTTGAAACCACGTATACTCACGTATTTTGATACGCTGATGAGAGAATCATAGTGAAAATTGGCGACAATGACGTCTTCATGGTAAAAACCCTAAAAAACCCCATAAAAATTATGATTTTTTTCCTTATCTCAGTAAATAGGAAGAATTTCAGAAAACGTTTTAAACAAAAGTTATAGTTAGTATAAAAATACATCTTTTTTGTATTATACACTTTTTGCCTAAAACTATTATTTTCCGAGAAAAAGAGGATTGCGTTGGAAAAACAAGAAAGCAGTCACTCTCGTCCCTTTTTCCCCTTTTTTTCTCGTCCCTTCTTCGTAACTAGTCAGTAAATGCGTAGACGCCCTCCACTTAAACCTGGAAAAGGAGGCGAGCGTAACTGAACGCATGTAGCCCCCCCCCCACACTTAAACCTGGAAAAGGAGACGAGTGTAACTGATCGCATTTTCGTAACTAGTCAGTATATGCGTAGCCCCCCCCCCCCCCAACTTAGACCTGGAAAGGGGGACGAGCGCGACTGAACACATTTCCTTAACCAGTCAGTAAATGTGTAACCCCTCCCCCCTTAAGCCTGGAAAAGGGGACAAGCGTGACCGAACGCATATCTGTAACTGTTTTCTTGTTTTTATTGTTTTTCCAACGCAATCCTCTTTTCCTCGAAAAATAATGCTTTTAGGCAAAAAGTGTATCATACAAAAAAGATGTATTTATTATACTAGCTACAACTTTTGTTTGAAACATTTTCCAAAATTTTTCGTATTCACTGAGATAAAGAAAAAATCATAATTTTTATGGGGGTTTTTTATGGTTTTCACCATGGAGACGTCCTTGTCGCCAATTTTCACTATGATCTTCGTAATCAGCGCATCAAAATATGTAAGTATACGTGGTTTCAACAAAATCGGAGGGTTCAGCTATTCGGAACTGCACCCTAATTTTTTAATCCAAAGTTTTAAAATAGAATAATTTTAGTTTAAATAAGTTCCAAATCGAATACTTGTCAGTTAAAGAATGAATAGATTAGAATGTTTTAACTTCAAGACTTTAAAGTTTGCTTTAAAATTTGATAGTTGTAAATGATGTATTAATTTCAAAGGTTTTAATATTTATAAAATTGTTATAAACACCTCAGAATCTAAAGCGATTGACAAAATAATAATTTACAATAACTTTTGAAGGTCTTAGTTTTTTTTTTTGTTAAAGCAAATCTAGAACATGAAGGAGTTTTTTTTAATAGGAAGATTGATTGACGTTTTCGAAGATATTCTATTTCCCTCTAATTGCGAATAATAATAATGAAATAAAAAGATGATAATAATGCGGTAAGAGAAGGCCTTTCTGATTTGTATGTCAGCAGTCTATTTTCAGAAAGCTATCATTATTATTGAGCATGTTACAAATGACAGCTTTAACCAGGTGTAACGGACCTCAGGAACTAACTGACAAAGTATAGATCCGCCTATCCTCGTTATATTATTTATACGCCTTCACATAAAACAATCAATTTTTTACACTCAACTAACTTCAGTTATTCGCAATCGTTCTAGAAAAAAAGAAGAATTTTCTTGTTTTTTAATTTTTGGGACTTTAAAGATTTTACTCGTATTTCGATTTGACGTTTTTCAAATTCGATTGCTATAAAATTTCGTTTTTAAAAAATTGTAGATATTTTGAAAATTTTGGACTCAACCAAAAGAGATGAATTTTCAACCAAAATGATGAACTTTCGACCAAGAAGATTAATTTTCTGTCATAAAGGACGAATTTTTAACAATATGCATGGTTACATTTTCAACAAAAGAGATGAATTTTGAACTAAATTGATGAATCTTCAACCAAAGAAATGAGTTTTTAATATAGTAGTTCAATTTCGAAATAAGTAGTTGAATTTTCAACCAAAAATAAATGAATTCTCAACAAAAAATGTAATAGTTGATATCAACAACTAAAAAGTATTATAATATTTTGAATCTAAATAATTTTAATCCGATAACTTAAATTACTAACCAAAAAGGATCAAATTTCTACCAAAAGGGATGAATTTTTAAACCAAAGAGTCGAATTTTCCACAAAATAGTTGAATTTTCAACAAAAAATTTTTTGCAGTCATGAAAGAAAAATAATTTCAACCAAACTTTAATTTAAGTGGAAAATCATTTTTCATACCAAATAAAAATTTCGAATAACTATATTTTTTAAGTTTATTTGTTTTCATCGTTATATAAATATAATTTTGCTAGGATTCTTGAGAAAATTCAAAAAGATTTTTGAATATTTCAGACATGGCGAAAAAGTATAATTTTTTTATTTTACAGAATTTTAAATTTTGTTGGAAAAATTCGAGTCAGATTAGAAGCTATTCAAGTCTTTTAGAAGTTCGGAAGAAATCAAAAAATATTGGATAAATTTTCGGAAATGTTTCGAAGTTTTAAAATATTGTAATCTCGACGAAACTTCTTAAATCGCTAAATATCTTTTAAACTTACTCAAATTATTCCTAAAATTTTGAAAAATCATTAAAAATTAAAAATGAAATCTCTTCAAAATTCAAATTTTGTTTGCATTCTTTCAAAACTTCTAACCCTTTTAAATATCTTCTCAAATGATTACAATTTTTCTTATATATTTTTTTAAATTCTGCAAAATTAAAAAATGTCCTTGAAGCCTACCAGATTCTTTTTTGACCGTTTTGGATATTTTTTGAAATTTTAAAAATATTTTTAAATATTCTCTCAACATTAAGTTCTCAAAATAAAAAATCAGTGTCAATTTTCCCAGGAACATTAAGAAAACTTTTTTCTTTACTTGATACCTTTCAAAATCTTTAAAAAGCTTCTAAGTTTTTTTTTCGATAACTTCGAAAATCTACATTTTGTTCAGAATTTTTTAAAATCTTCTCATGATTTAAATTATTTTTGAATTTTGTCAGAACTTATAAAACTTTGAAATATCTCTTGAAATAATTCAGTTTTCCTAAAATCGTGTAAAATCCTGCAAAGTTACAAAAATTGTCTTAAAATCTTCCAAATTCTTTTTCCAAATATTTCAAAATCTTCAAAACTTAAAATTATTCCTTTAAATTAAAACCATAATCATTTAAAATTTTCCCAAATATATTATTGACGGTACCGTTTTCTTTTAAATATCTTTGAAATCTAATGATTTGTTATCCCTACTGAAAATTTGCGGCCGCGTATAAGAAACAGCATTTGCGGCCGCCTTTCGAAATATTATAAACCGCTAAAAAATTTGCGTTGACTTAATTTTTTAGCGGTTTGAGGTGTAATTGAATAAGCACCACCGTGAATAATTTATAATATATTTATTTTATAATAATGTTTGTTTATAAAATAATATATTATATTATATTAATTATAATAATTATAATAATTATAATATAATATTTCAAAATGCGACCGCAAAATCTGTTTCTTATACGCGGCCGCAAATTTTCAGTAGGGTATTAACAATAGCAAGTTTAGATGAAAAACACTAACATAATATTTAAAAAAATTGTTTAAGACGATAAGTATTCTTTTAAATCTAATGCGACTTTTTTTTAATTTAAAGATTTTGGTTCAAATTGTTCCAAAATTGTAAGTCTTGTTCGAAAAGTTGTGAATCCAAAATTGATCAAAGACTCTAAATATTCTGCTGAAATTATAACAATTTTTGTTTTACAATGCCGATTTTTGGTGTGAAACCCTAACATAACCTAAAATCTTTAAAATATTTGAATCTTCTTTGAAACCTAATTTTTTTATTAAACATACCAATTTTCGACGATAAATACTAACATAATTCAAAATTGTTAAAAGATTATATAATCTTGTTTAAATTATAAAGATTTGTGTGTTGGAAATGGCAATTTCTGGTGTTAAACGCTAACACAACCTGAAATTGTTAAAATTTGTAAACCTCCTTTGATTTTTTTCTATTATTAAAAATGCAAATTTTGATAAAAAACACTTACAAAATCCAAAATTGATCAAAGATTCTAAATCTTCTTTAGATTATAATATTTGTTGTGTAAAACACTAACATAACCTTCAAATATGTGAAGTTTTTTTAAAATATAATAATTTTTTATTAAAAATATCCATTCCCGATCTAAAACGCTAATAACCAAAAATTGGTGAAAGATTCTAAATCTTGTTCAAATTATGTTTGTTGTTTTAAAATGCCAATTTTGGGGGTAAACCTCTAACATAACCTAAAATTGTAAAAATATCTGAATCTTCTTTGAAACCTTATTATTTTCATTTAATTAAAAATATCAATTTCCGAATAAAAACGCAACATAATCCAAAATTGTTAAAATATTCCAAAATTTTGTTTAAATTATAATCATTTTTGTTCGCAAATGCCAGATTTGTGTGTTAAACGCTACGATTACCTAAAATTGTTGTAATTTGTGAACCTTCTTTGAATTTTTCTTATTATTAAAAATACGAAGAAAAACACTTACATAATCAAAAATTGAGCAACCAACATAACCTAAAATTGTAAATGTATGAATTTTCTTTGAAAACTAATTTTTTTAAAATACTAATGACGAAAATACTAAATTAATTCAAAATTGTTAAAAGATTCTAATTCTTATTGATATTATAATGATTTTTGTTTTAAAATACTAATGTTTGGGATAAAACACTAACATAACCTAACATAGTTAAAAATGTTTGAATCAGCCCCCTGGCACTTTCATGGAGGCCTGTATTATAAAAGTTGGCTGAAAGGTGGATCACGGCCACCAGGCGAAATCGTGGCGCTGATTACCTATAGGGCCGACTTTCTTTAAAATACATGGCAAAAATGCAAATATTTATGTTTTTTTAAAATCTGAACCGCTTTTTCGTGTTTTTTTAATGGAAAAAAGAAGTTAAATGTTTTTGGCATATACTAGTATAAAATATATAACGAAAAAAGTGAAATATATTAAGTTTCTAAGTGATTAAATGTGTGAAAGCAATACGAACATTTTTTCCAAGATAATACATTTAAACAAATTAATAACAATAAAATTGTTATTAATTAAATAATTAATTAATTTAGGAACTTTAGTGTCACGATTTTAAATTAAAATTAAAAGGTTTTTTGCGTCGTAAAAATTCATGTACCTAATTTAATATTAAAACATTTTATTTTAAAACAGTATAAAGTAACTTACCAAATTATTTTTCAATTATAAAAATGGCAATAATCAAGAGGTATGTATATGAGATTAATAAAAAGGCAATTTTTAAATTAAAAAAGTATAATTCTTATGAATCGTATAATTATGTAATATAAAATTTCAATAAATAAAATGAATGCAACAAGCATTTCAAAAAATTATAACTTTCTGTAAAACACAACAGTAATAATATGTAATTTTATGTACAAAAAAACGTTTATATTTTCTTTAGATTAGTTAAATTATTCAAATTAGTTAAATTTTCAACAATTAAATTAGTTAAATTTTCAAAATGTTTTTCAGGCTTTTCGTCTCGTCCCAAATGGAGTGTTGGTACGGCTCCTTCTCGAAGTCGCGGCCTTTTATACGGAGTCTACAAAAAATAGTTTATTTAAAATTTATTTATTCAATATTAAAATTTTTTTAATAATAAAAAAAATATTTTTACCACAAATAAGTATAGCGCGTTCTCAAATTTAAATAATTGCCAATATAAAATAGTATGCCAAGAGAATATGTTGAATTGTTGATACTCATATACAAATTATTTGCATTATTTTTTGAAATTTTACAAATTGTAAATAGAAAATATATTTTTTGGAGCTAAAGATATTATTATTTATTTCTTTAAATTATTATTTTTTAAACTATTAATTTTATTCCACGAATTCATGTTTAAACTCTGGCGGAATTTGTATTTCAAAGTACATAATAAAAAAAGCAATATATACACAAAGGAAAATAAATACGATAATTAAATTCATTCCTAAAACAGTTCCGTCAGGACCAGTAATTGTTCTTTCGCGGATGATGTCACTTTCTGCAAAATGTCTCTCACAAACCGCTTGACCTTCTTTGACTTTAATGTCATCTCTCAAAATTGCTTTTTGCCATTTTTTGATTGACACTTTGTCTTTTGGTACATAAAAAAACCGTTGAGTTTGCTCCTCCGAACTCCGCGTTTCTTTTTGTAACCAGAATCACAGTTCACTGCTAAACACTTCACCATGTTTAATGTTTTTTCAATTAATTATATATCACTGATCATTTTCAGCAAAAAAAAACGAAAAAAGGACTAATAAACTATCAGAAAATATAAAAAAACTTCGAATGTTGACAATTTTGCCATGTATTTTCAAGAAAGTCGGCCCTATAGGTAATCAGCGCTACGCTCGGGCAATTTAAGTACTAACGCGCAGGGCAGTCAAATGTGTGCCCATTTTCAGCTTTGAGTGCCAGGGAGCTGGTTTGAATCTTCTTTGACACCTGTTTTTTAAAAATTAAAAATACTAATGACGAAAACACGAACATAAACCATCATTGTCAAAGGATTCTAAATCTTGTTCAAATTTTAATGATTTTTATTTCATTGGAGTAAAACGCTAACATAACCTAAGATTGTTCAATTGAATTTTTTTTTTTACAAATACCGATTTTCGAGATAAATACTACCATAATCCAAACTTGTTAAAAGATTATAAATCTTGTTCAAATTCTAAATATTTTT
This sequence comes from Andricus curvator, assembly GCA_932195095.1. Lineage (NCBI taxonomy): Eukaryota > Metazoa > Arthropoda > Insecta > Hymenoptera > Cynipidae > Andricus > Andricus curvator. The sequence goes on along the minus strand of CAKNYM010052611.1, from coordinate 304,628 downwards.
GTTTTGAAATTTCAATTTTTGGAGTAAAACGCTAACATAACCTAAGATTGTTAAAATATATAAATCTTCATTGAAAAATTTTTGTATTACAAATATCGATTTTCGAGATAAATACTAACATAATCAAAACTTGTTAACAGATTCTCAATCTTGTTCAAACTTATAATGATTTTTTTTAAATACCAATTTTTTGTGTGAACTTTAAATTGTTGGAAATTTTTAATCTTTGAAATCTAATAATTTCTGAATAAAAATACCCATTTTTCGGTGTATCACGTTAACATTTTTTTTAAATGCGCATTTCTACTAAAAAAAACGAACACAACCTATTTTTTTTTTAATTTGAAGTCTTCTTCGAAACTTTATGATTTTATATTAAAATTATTTTTCAAAAAACTAATTGCCAGCGAAAGCACTAACATAAAATATATAATAATTACCATAATTTATTATAGATAGCATGTAAGCTTAAATTTAGCCGCACTAAGGTTTTCTATTATTTTTATTATTAAAAGAGATTATTTGTAGATTAAGTTTTCAAAATTTTAAATTTAAGATATAAAACAACTTCATGAAATAAAAAGCCAATCAGGTTTTCACCAACAATGATTGGGAGATTTTCGAGACGTATCGTTACACCAATTTTTTATATAGGAAAAGGATTTTTAATATCTAATGAACCAATATTTTTTTAATTCAAAAGATTTTATTAAAGGGCTCTTAATTTTAGGGCATTTTAAAGTTAATTACTAACAGAAGAATTTCGAAAAATCCTAATTTATTTTCTGAATTTAAATAAAGTATCTATTAGAATATACATTAATTATAATTTTGCAAGCTTGACGAGGCTTCTCTTATCTCTTAAATTTCTTTATTTGAAATTGACTACTTTTTATATGAAAAATATATAAAAAACGAATAAGACCTCAAAGGCACTTGAGGATTTGCACGGGTGCGAATTCTTTTGAAAAACCTTCTTCAACCCAGGAATGTATATTTACGCAGAAGCGCCTATAAAAGGATCCCCATGTGAATGAGCTCACTTTTTATAGCCGCTTGTAAAAGGAATGTTCAATTCAATGCACATTTCGCGATGAAAGCAACATTTCGATTTCAAATGCAAGAGGGTACTTTTTCAAAGGTTATTTCCCACGATCTACGATGGAGTTAGAATCCTCCAAATTCAGCATTTTTATATATTAGGTGTACGAATAAGTTCTACCCGTTTTAAGCAACTTTTATTTTATTTATAAAAATCTAAAAAAATGCAAGTATTAATTAATATAGTGGCCACTGGCTTCTACTACTGTTCCCGAACGCTCAGGCAATTGATGGTTCCCATAGCGAAGGAAGGCTTGATTTTTTAACGCTATAAAGTCATCCACCATTTTTCGCACTTCGGCTTCAATTTTAATTTGGTGCTCAGCTAAGCTGTTTTGTAACGAGCGAAAAAGGTGGCAATCTGATGGGATAATGTCTGATGTGTAAGCCGAATGCGGCAAAATTCCTCATTTAAATTCTTCTATGGTTTGACGGACTACGGAACTTCCATGTGGCGTAGCGTTGTCGTGTTTTACTGGTTTTCGCCCATGCCCAGAATATGATCTCTTTTCTTGGATTTTTTCCCAAACGGTTCAGCTGAAAAGAGTAACGTTCGCCAGTGTTACTCTTTTCAATTGGAGTGCCATGGAGTCCATCAATTATCTGAGCGTTCGCGATCAGTAGTAGAAGCCAGTGGCCACTATATTAATTAATACTTGCATTTTTCCTGTGAAAGTCTGAGTGGGATGTTCTCTGTCAAGTTTTGAGTCTTTTAGAAGGGTTTTTGTTGTGCAGACTATTGTTTTTGTGGGGTCTTTTTCAAGTTTGTTATATGTATCGTTAGTAAGAAGGTCCATGATTTTGTTGTTATAGTCTTCTTTATTCATTATTACTGTTGTGTTGCGTTTGTTTGCGGGTAATATTAGGATGTCTTTATTCTGATTGAGTTCTTTAATTGCCGTAGAAACGGCGTAGAACGGCCAACATCTTACGCCAAGCCCAACTTTCCTCCTCAAACTTAACAAAACAAGAAAAAACCGCAATTAAAGAACTCAATCAGAATAAAGACATCATAATATTACCCGCAGACAAAGGCAACACAACAGTAATAATGAATAAAGAAGACTATAACAACAAAATCATGGACCATCTTACTGACGATACATATAAAACACTTAAAGAAGACCCCATAAAAACAATAGTCCGCAAAACAAAAAACCTTTTGAAAGACTCAAAACTTGACAGCGAAACAATAACTAAATTAAAACCTACTAATCCCATCTCTCCAAAACTGTACGGACTCCCAAAAATCCACAAAAACAACATCCCACTCAAACCGATCGTCAGCGCATTAAACTCACCAACTTACAACCTATCACGTTTTCTCGCCAAGAAACTGAATTCTTTCACAGGAAACTCTATTACACATGTCTAAAACTCTTTTGACTTCATCAGAAAGATACAACAGATTCACATTCAACCCCAAGACATCCTAGTAAGTTTCGACGAAGTATCTCTCTTTACAAAAGTACCAATCTCTGATACAATCGATATTATTAAATCCTTTGCAAACTTCCCCTCCAATCTCACACCTTTGATAGAACACTGTCTCACAAATACCTACTTCTCTTTCAATAACCAATTCTATGAACAAACCTCAGGATCAGCAATGGGATCTCCAATCTCACATGTAATAGTCAAAAATCTTTATGCAAAATCTAGAAACTAAAATCTTTAACAAATCCAAGCTTACTCCGGAATTTTGGTGCTGTTACGTTGACGGCACTTTTGTCATCTGGAGACATGGACTAGATGAATTACACAAGTTCTTCGATTTCATTAATCCATTACACCCTAATATCCAGTTCACCACGGAAATTAAACAAAAAGGAAAATTACCTTTCTTGGGCGTACTAGTTTACAAGAGATCTGATAACAGATTAGGACATGAAGTTTACAGAAAATCCACCCATACAAATCGATACCTACATGCGTCCTCCCACCACCACCCATTTCAAAAGCAATCGGTCATCAACTCCCTTGTATACAGAGCTGTCTCCACAACAGATAAAGATAACTTAAAAAAGGAACTAAAAAATGTTAAACAAATCCTAATACAAAACGATTACACAAACAAACAAATTGATAAAGCAATAAGAAAATACACTCAAAAGAACAAGTCAACACAACATACTAAAGAAAGAGAGAGAAAAACGGCCACCATCCTACCCTACATTCAAGGTATCACAGAACAAATAGGAAGAATCCTCAACAAACACAACATCCAAACCATATTTAAACCACCTGCGAAAATAGGACCACTTCTACACAACCCTAAAGATAAAAAGACACCTTTCAGTGAGCATCATATCGAAACAGGATCTAGCATTTTATTTGACAAAACAACCGTCATCGCAAAAACGTACAATATTTTTCCAAGAAAACATAGAGAAGCAATCGAAATCTTAAAACACCCTAATAACATAAATAGGGACAATGGATATATGTAATACCAATCCGATTTGGCTTTCCGTCCTCCCGGGTTTTTTAAAACGGACTTGATTGGCCAATCAAGTTCGACCAGTCCCCACCATCGGGCGCTCTGGCCAATCACAGGCATCGTAGAGAATACATATATAAGTCAGTCCTGAAGAAGTGAACTGCAATGTTCACGAAACGTCGGCAAGATTCATAGTTTCGCACACGATTGAAACCCGAAAAAGCTTTAAATTTTAAATTTATTATAATTCAAAATTGATGCAAGAACGGAAAAGATTCCTTGATTCGACGCAAATCGATTGATCTATAATATTGATACACTTTATTGAAGATTAAGGAAGTTATGCTCATTTATAATACTTGAATCATCTGTTTCAAACAGAAAAACTTTTTTCATCTACATAATTCAAAGTTGACGCATAAATAGAAAAGACTTTTTGATCATAAATTTTCAAATAGAATAATTCTGACAATTTTTGTAAAGAAATCATAAAGCTGGGAAAGGGATAGGGTGCGACAGAACTTTTCCCTTCCCTGTTCCAGCTCGAAAAATTATCATTTCCAATACAAAATTTGATTTGTCTGATTTGCCTTTGTATTTAAAAAATTTTTTGTATTATTTTTTATTTTGTATTTTTTGTAAATTTCTATTTTTAAATTTATCGAAATGAAGACTTTGGTTTGTCTATTATCGAAAAAAACAACTAGTGCTTCCTCTATGAGGATGCAAATACATTTGCTATCGGGAAGCAAAGTGCTCGTGAAATGAGCAGCATATAATTATAAATACAAACAAAGTGGAAACACTCGAGATCGAATTCAAGGTAGTTTTACCTATTTTACGCAATAAAATGCACAAATACGCATTCGCCGTCCATTCCTTCTTTCGTATAAACGGCTACCATAACCTACTACTATCGTTTTTAATTTGTTTAACAATATTATTCTCCTTGTTTATAAGAGGATTTTTTTATATTGGGAATATAACAGTACTTTTTTGACGAGGCAAGGTGAGAAATCTTCAAAAGACAACAAAAAGGGTCCGCACTTCTCGATAGTGTGGGACTTTTACCCACTCTGCCTCACCACCCTTTCCTTCTTGGCAAAATTCCTCCCGGAAGCGCTTTCGCATTACTTCAGGGGGTGCCATTGTATGACCTACTAAGACGTCTGCTGGTTTGTTTCTTCTGCGCCTTCATGTCCCAACCAAGATGTACGCATCGTGGTCATGCGGGTGCTCAGCTTTTTCGCTGATGGTCTTTGGGTTGCCGTCTTCTGGGGACTCATAGTAGGATCTCTCGCCCTGTTCCCGTAAGTTGATGCGGGGGCTGCCTCAGTCTGAGTTCCTTTGGGAGTCATGTCCTTTATGCCTGCTGTCTTCTTGGCTGCTCGTACATTCTTGATGAAAAACACACCAATCCAGTTTCCGAAGCTGTTGAACGAGCCTTCTGTCGAACTCGCATTCCTCCTCATTCCTCGTCATTTCTTCAATTACCTCAAAAGTGTCACCTGAAACGCGGTTTGTACAGCAGAAATTCTCTATTTTCATGAGAATGCTTTTCAACTTTCAGATCAGGTTGATATCCTTCCCAATCATCTCCGTTGCGCATTCCTTGTCGATTTTCACCTCACTTTTGAGACTATCATCCCGCTCCTCCGCCACCTCCGATTCTCCGCCGAACAGCTCCTCACAGTAGCTTTTGTCCAGAAAATCGGACGGATGTCGAGGGGAAAGGAATATTGCCGGAGACGCAGGCGGGCTTTAGGGCAGGTAGGAGTACTATCGACAATATCTACGTTCTGCAGCACGTGGTGGATAGAGAATTAGCGAAGAAGGGATCGAGACTTCGAGAGTGTACGCGTTTTTTGTTGGATCTAAAAGGCGCGTTTCCGTCGGTGGGTTGGGGGAGGTTGTGGGAGGCGATGGAGGCGATGGAGGCGATGGAGGATAGGGGAGTGGAGAGAGGCCTGATCGAGAGGGTAAGGGAGATATATGAAGAGGCTAAAGATAACCCAGATAACAATGCGTGCGATGCACGTCACCCGCATTTCGTGATTCTCATGCAATGCGTGCGAGAACGCGTGCGTCTCGCCAGCTGTATATGATTGTCACTTAGCTGCGAGCGTTATGAGTCGCATTTCGCTAGCACGGAACATGGGCACATTCTGCGAGCTTTATGAGTTGCATTTCGTCATCATGAAGATGTGTGAAAATTAACTTATATTTAAAAAATTTCTTAATCAATTGAATTTATTTTTCAACTTGTTTTTAAATTACATACATTGGTATAAATTAAAAAATTTCAATAATTCTAATCGCAAATAAATTTCAAGTAAAATTTATTTTTTCTTTGCACTTTTAATTTGTAATATTTATGAAGAATGATCGAATAATATTAAAAATGATATGCAGTTAAAAATTTAATTTATGTTCACATAAATATTAATTTCCGACCTTTCGTCAGGTTCGTTTTCCTTCTACACGACAGTCTACTTTTCACACACGCTATCAACTTGATGACGCCTGACCATCGTTGGTTTTTGTAAAAGTCAGTAAAAGTGTTTTCAGCATCTTTTGGCATCTGTCGAAGAATTTTACTATCGTGTTTTATCGTGTTTATCGTATTTTATATCCGGCATTCCGAAAATTAATAGACTTGTGGTAAGTACAATCGAAAAAATAGTAAATATAAATCTATAACCAGTAAGTATAAAACCTAACCTATCTTTTTTATGGTAAAGCAAAATAATTTACTATACGTTCAACTGTTTCTAAACCTCTTAATTAATTCGCTTTGATTTTTAGATCAATTTTTAATCATAAAAAATTTTATGAATTTTTAAACCTAAAACAATATACTCTTTCTAATGATAGCAAAATCTCTAGTAACTGATTGGGAAAAGTGCAAACTCGAAGTCCAATTCAAAATTTATTTGATTAAATGTCTCAAATTAAAATATAAAAACATTATTATTACATAATTTATTATTTTTAGAGCATAAATAATCACGACGTGCGAGCGATACGCGTCGCACGCGTGACTCGCACGACATGCGTCTCAATTGATGACACATATGTCTGCGTTGGTGAGTGCATCTCGTGCGTGTTGATCGGCACGACGTGCGTGCATAATGCGTCGCATATTGCTCGCATTTTGTTATCTGGGAAGGTAAGAGGAGGACAGGGGATTTCGAAGGGATTCTGGATGGATAGGGGGTTAAGACCAGGGTGTCCGCTTAGCCCAACGCTTTTTGCGATTTTAATTGCGGATATGGAAAGTAAGCTGGATGCTGGAGTAGTAGGAGGAGTCAGGATAGGAGGGGTTAGAATTTGGTCCTTAGCGTATGCAGATGACATAGTATTGTTGGCAAAAAGCGAGGAGGCCTTAAAGGAAATGATGAAGAGGTTGAGAAGATACCTGGATAAGAACAGGTTAGAACTGAATGCGGAAAAGTCCAAGGTTATGGTTTTTAGAAAAGGAGGTGGAAGGGATAAGGAAGGGGAGTGGAAGTGGAAGGGAAAGGCGGTGCAGGAGGTGAAAGAGTTTGTGTACCTGGGCTTGTTGTTTCGGAGGAATGGCGGAGTGGATGGTCACATAAAAGAGAGAGTGAGGAGGGTAAATGTGGTGATGAGGCAGGTGTGGGGGTTGGGAAAGAAGTTATTCGCAGATGATTTTGGAAGGAGAATGAAATTATTTGACTCACTAGTGATGAGTGTGCTATTGTATGGAGTAGAGGTGTGGGGGTGGAAGGAAAGCGAAGAGGTAAATAGGACACAGGAGAGGTATGTAAAGTGGACACTGGGGCTGGCAAGGAACACGCCTAATTATATTGTCAGTAGGGTGACGGGGAAAACGAGTGTAGAGATTCTAGCGGGGAGTCGGGCGTGTAAATATGAGGAGAAATTTTTGGAAGAAGGGGGAAGTGAGCTGGTTAGGGAATGTTGGTGGGAGAAGGAGAACAGGAGAGGGGGTGGGAAGATGGAGGTTGAAAGAGAAAGGTATTTTAGAACCAATGGACTGCAGATGGATGAAGTGAGAAGGATGCATGAGGAAGGAAGGAAGGTATATGAGTTGGTTAAGAAAAACAGCATGGAGAGAGAAGACAGCAGGGGAAGAGAGAATAAGAGAGACAAGGTTTAATGGGAACTATGTGTGGATTATGCCAAGGGCGAGAGCGCAATATTTGTCTGAAAAAGGAGAGGAAGGAAGTCAGGAGCTTATAGCGAGGATGAGATGTGGGTGCATGGAGGGTTATAATAGGTTCTGGCTCGCTAGGGAAAAGAGGATGTGCGAACTATGTGGAAAGGGGGAGGAAAGAGTGTAGCACTGGTTGGAGGAGTGCGTAGAGGTGGAAAGTAGTGGGATAAGCATGGAGGTATTGATGCATGAAAGGGGGGACAAAAGTAGCATGGGTGAAGGGAGTCTTGGGTAAGATGGTGAAGAAGAGAAGAAAGGAGGAAGAGGAATGGAGAAGGAAAGATTGTAAATAGAGGAGGAAGTAAATATAAGTAAATGTAAATATTGTAAATAGTAGATAAGTATTAGGGATTAGCCGCGGAGGCAGAGTTTGGTAATGCGAGGCAAAGCAAGAAAGTAGGGACATGCGTGTGAGGCGAGGCGAAGCGAGGAAGGCAATGCGATAAGAGCGAGTGGTGTTAGAGATAAGGTGTGGAAGGATGTTAGTTTTAAGGGTTAGTTTTAAGAAAATTCTGTAAAAAAATGGAAGTGTAAGCAAGTCAATTTTTTAAGGCCAGCAGGCTAAAAAATAAACGTTTATCTGGTACCAGAGTTGGCCTTGGCTGATGTTTACAAGCTCGGAAAAGTCAAAGAAAAGCGACCGGTATTAGTCAAGTTTATTGATTCGCGATAGGTCAAACCCGTATTTAACAAGATTACACAATTTCGCAAACTGGAACTTGTTATCGTTAATGATTGCTCCAAGGAAGAGAGAGAGAGAGAGAGAGAGAGAGAGAGTAAAGAAGAGAGCGAGAGAGAGAGAGAGAGTAAAGAAGAGAGCGAGAGAGAGAGAGAGTAAAGAAGAGAGCTACTTAAACATGTCAGATCGTTGAAAGATGTGGGATTGCAGGTTGTGATTATTGAGAATGCCACCCTTATGGTTAATGATGAAGAACTTCGGAATGAGGACGTGGAATCCTTACTTCGTAATTCAAAAAAGGATTTTATAAATCCCGCCCTCCAAGAGTCGATAATTTTCCAGATAAAGATGAAAGTGACGCTTCTAAGTTTAATATATTTCGGCCTTCCAAGGCCTCCAAGAGGAGACGACCGCCTAAACAGGACATGAGAGATGCAGTACCGAATAAACGCATGTAACAATTTCTATTGAATGATGCTGCTACCCCGACGGCTGCTAAATCTCCCCGTGAATGCCGCATCCCGAAGGTACAGCTCGTTGGTGGTCCCTTTGAGATCATACAAAGTGTTCCCCAGCCAAAAATTAGTCTTGGTAGTGTGAATGGTACCACTACACAAGGTATCATTTCACTGAGACTTGGGGTACGTAACGACACCTGGCGTCAATTGTTTATACAGTTTTGCGGCAAAAACAATAGACGATAGTTTTTTACCCCAACTCCGAGTGAGATGGAACCCCATCTTGAGATTAGGTGCAAAAAAATTTATCCCAGAGTTTTTACTGTGCACACGTCGTTGTTCTACACTTCTTTCAAATTCCTGCACGCTCACCAAAATTATCTTTTGAAACGTTCACGGGTTTCCTAATTTAGAGGACATTACGTACGAAAAGTGACTGAGAGACGAGTTGGTTGGAGCACGTAATTTTCTACTGATTTTTGGTCCATTATTAATGGCCTTCGATTTAGGCTTTAAGCGTCAAACTGCATCGACCCTGAAATATGGCATGCGTATCTCCTGAAGATCTTCCCTAGCAGGCTTATAGACCTCGATTTCGCTTTAAGTACTTCCCACCCCTTGCTCGACAGTCATATAAATACAATGGAAATTAAGGGCAGTCTGAAAAAATGTAAAGATGCAAAGGCAGCAGGGTACGATGGAATCGATTACAGCTTTTATAAAAGGTTATTAGAAAATTGGATTCTATATCTGGAGGACTTACTTAACAAAGTCATGGTGGATGAAAAGGTGCCGAAGTCCTGGGGTAAATTATCCATAACTATGTTACTTATGAAGGGTGATTCTGGTGACACTGGCAATTATAGACCCATCTTCCTTGTGAATTGCATCGCTAAGATTTTCACGCAAATTTAGTCAATATGACTGACTGGGCGAACGAAAATAAAATAATTCCGGAATTTATATTTGGCTTCAGGGCTAGCAGAGGGTGTCCCGACAACTTGTTTACTTTGCTAGTTTTAATTCGTTTAGGTAATACAAGGCGTCTTGCAGGGTGAGGTTCTAAGCGCCCTGCTGTTCTCCATTTTCATCCATGATATAGAAAAGTTCTTGATTGAGCAGGGGTGTAGGGGTCTTGCTATAAACAGCTTAATTGAGGTTCTTTTACTTGCATATGCAGACAATCTTGCTTTTCTTTCTGACACTCCAACTGATCTCGTACGGAAACTTCAAGCTTTGCGTTTATATTGTGAGCAGAATATGTTAACTGTGCATCTGTAAAAAAACTAAGATTGTGATATTCCACTAGAAGGGTAGCTCTTCTGTTAACAAGTTTAAGTCCTTCAAATTCGGTGAAGAAAAAATTGAGGTAGTGAACCAATATCCTTATCTAGGCGTCCCATTTTCGTACAATTGTACTTTTTTAATCGCCACCAAGAAATTTTTAAGCTCAGCCAACTCTGCGAATAGTTGCGTCTATGCGAATAATTTACAGCACCAAAGCTGATTCTTAGTCAACTTACGTTAAACTTTTTAATATAGTTTAGTAATCAGTACTATGATGTACGGGGTGCAGGTTTGGGGTCAAGAACATTTAGATCTCCCTCAGAGGGTGCAGCTTTTATTATTTAAGGGCCTGCTGCGTCTCCCTCAATACACGCCCAGTTATGCAGTTCGACTTGAAGCGGGTAGGCTTCACCTCTCCTAAATGGTGCTTCAGAACTGACTGCCTTGGCTGGAAAATATGTAGAATGGAAAGTACTCGGTATACAAGACGGTGTCTGTTGCGGCTCATTGGGTTGGCGAGGTCCGAGCAAAGAAAGGATGGTTCCAACTGGTTCAATCGGTTGAACCATTTTTTCAGAGAAGCCAACTTGGTTGAGCTGCGGAACTCTGCTAGCTTAGAGGCACTCACAGGAAATAAAGATCTAATACTTCAGGAATACAAAGGATTTTTAATACAACGAGATCTTTTAGGGCGCGCCCAATGAAGAAGTCTGCAGATATGGTCTCACCTGCACTTACAAATGGGAGTTCAACCTTACCTTTTCAATAGAATGTATCTTAACTAAAAAATAATTTTTGCACAAGCCCGCTTTATTAATGAATATTCTAGACACATAATTATTGATCAGGTTTCATGTGACCTGCCTAAAGGTGAGCTATGTCTATACTGTGGTGCGGCAAAAGATGATTTTCACCGCTTCTTGGTCGATTGCCCACGCTTTAATAACTACAGACTCAGTTATTTTCAGGAGGCAGCTCACTGCGTTGACCTTAAAATCGTTTAGGAAGGATACTTTATCAACTTCAGAAGTCGCGAATTAGAAAAAATTTGTTAAAATGATAACAGAAATGTTGAAGGAGGGTATCTTTTAAATGTGATAGATTTTTTCTTGATACACCGACGCCAAATATAATTGTAACGCATTTTCATCTTCGTATGTAAGCTGAAGTATGATTTTAGATGGATCTGTATAATCTATTTAGGGTTTTTCCCCCTTTTTTGTATTGTTGTTAAAAAATACGTTAAGTTTTCTGTAAGTGGACTGTATAGTCTCTCAATAAATTTATTATTAAAAGATTTTCAGTAAGAAAGAAATATAAGCTTGAAAAATATTGAAAATATTTTTTCATTTGTTAGTGAAAAACCTCGCTCTATGAGGAAGCAAATTCATTTGATACCTATGAGGTAGCAAAATACTCATGCAATGAGCACAAGTAAATACACCCATAGTGAATACATCCATAGTACTTTGCAGCGGTATTTTTTATTCAAATTATACAGTCTCAAATTTAAAGCCTAAATTAGCTAAATTTATAGTTGAAAATGTTGAAAATGAATATTCCTGAAGTTCAAAATTAATTTAAATTATAATTTTCTCTCATTTGAAAATAATCCAAGTTGACGAGCTTAACAGTTCAGAAAGAAATATTTGAAACCCAGATTCAGAATCATTCAAGCTGAATGAATATTGTGCAAGATTGTTTTAACTTTGAAGATTATTTTGATTGTGCAAAGAATGTTTGAAAATCAATGAGAATTATTTGCTCTATATTCTTAAGCAAATAAAGTTATTATTTCAGTCATTCAGTGTCTGATATTACTTTTTTGTCATTATCTTTAAAAATTTGATGCGACTTCCAGTGCAATTTTATGCGACTAATGCGACTTTTTTAAGCTTTCTAGTCAAAATCAAAAACCTGAACTGGTTTGAGAAATTTGGGAAGCAGAATATTAAATAAATTTAGAAAAAATTATTATTAATAAATTAGCCTTGCTGGCTTAGAGATGGTCAGGCGCTCGGACTTCACGTTAGAGGTCCGAGGTCTCATATTATTATTAATTATTATTATTGATTATTATTAATTATTATTGATTATTATTATTACAATAAATTATCGCATTATTCAAATTTAAAATTTAACTTTGAAATTGTACTATTACTAAGAAACTTTTCTCTGTAGGAATAGAGAAAATTATTAGAAATTTTTGAAAATTGATTCACAGAAATTTCTCAGGTTGTTAAATTTTTATTTTTATGAAAGTAAAACGTTCCTACATGCACATTACACAGTTCTGGTTTACGATGTACCTCCCATAACGGCAGGACGTATAACGGAAAAGTACAAAACCGGGTTTGAGGAGCATAAACTGTCTCGATAAATGAAACATTGCCACTTATTATTTAACATTAAAAAATGAAAAAAAAGTATTCAAAGATTTTTATTTTTAGTCCTTTTTCAAAAAATTGTATTTATTTATATTTTTTATTAATTAAATTGTTCCCTCTTTCTGAAAAATATAAATAATAAAAAATGTAACCAAAGTAGGTAAGTAGGTGGGTCGTTGCATAAAAGTTGTGAAATTTAGATTTGATAGATTTGTTTTAATAATACTAGGATAAAGTACTTGCATCGAACTTATTTTTAGCAAACTTACAAAAATTAGTTGCTTAGTTTAGAAATGAGAAAAAAACGGAAGTCTTGTATCCACTCGGTAATACTCATATTGAAGGATATAACTCGAAAAAAATCACTGTAAAAATCTTTGAAAAATATAAAAAATCAATAATTTTATTCCTGTGTAAGTGTTAACGAAAACACAAGAATGTTAATTGTTCGTAAGTTAACAAAATTTTGCAAAGTGTGCACCGTATGATTTTCGTGTTATTTTTATTGACTCATAATAAAATAAGATTAAAATGAACAATGTGGATACATTGCAAAAAAGAGAGTGAAAAAATATATTTGTCAGTATTTTTTTAGATTTTCTCGTCCCCTCTAAATATTTCTTAAATAATTTCAAAATTTAATATTCCACTCGGTAACACTGCGATAAAATTAAAAAAATTATTTATTATATGTTTTAATTTAGTTTAGTATATTTAAGTGTTTTGGCACTAAATTTTTCAAAATTTTAAGTAATAAAAATATTTTTACTAAATATAAAAAAGAAAATCTTGTTTCTATAATTAGATTAAGAATCTAACAGTTTTATTTAACATATTTAAAAAAAAAATTAAATATATAATCACACTTTCTAAAAAGTTCTAAAAATCTTTGAACCTGGTATTTTTGTTCCATTTTGGGTGTCAAATATTGAGAAAAAAATACTTTAGCACAGTACCCTAATGGCCTAACTGGATAACTGGGTTACAATCGTTACGTTGCGTCAGTTCACTGTTAGTGTTCACACGGCCCTGATGTTTACGTTCGGAGAGCCTGGATTTGAGCCGAAGGTCAGAACCAAAACCAGGCGCAAATCCAAGTTCGAGTGTATGAAAAATTGAAACTTAAAACATCTAAAATTTAAGAAGCCTCCCAACTGTAAAACTAGCTGTGAATTTGATCTCGAGTGTTTCCACTTTGTTTGTATTTATAATTATATGGTGCTAATTTCACGAGCACTTTGCTTCCCGTTAGCAAATGTATTTGCTTCCTCATAGAGGAAGCATTAGTTATTTTTTTCAATAATATACAAACCAAAGTCTTCATTATGATCAATTTAAAAATATAAATTTACAAAAAATACAAAATGACAAAATAATACAAAAAATTTTTTAAATACAAAGACAAATCAGACAAATCAAATTTTGTATTCGAAATGAAAATTTTTCGAGCTGGAAAAGGGAAGGGAAAAGTTCTGTCGCACCCTATCCCTTTCCCAGCTTTATGATTTCTTTACAAAAATTATCAGAATTATTCTATTTGAAAATTTATTATCAAAAAGTCTTTTCTATTCATGAGTCAACTTTGAATTATGTCGGTGAAAAAAGTTTTTCTGTTTAAAACAGATGTTTCAAATATTATAAATGAGCATAACTTCCTTAATCTTTAATAAAGTGCATTAATATTATAGTTCAATCGATTCGTCTCAAATTAACACATCTTTTCTATTCTCACATCAACTTCAAATTATGAGAATGAG
>CAKNYM010052611.1:279276-290311 GCA_932195095.1 Andricus curvator | reverse complement strand
TATAGGTTAATCGATTCGCCTCGAATCAACACATCTTTTCTATTCTCGCATCAACTTTAAATTATGGGAATGAAAAAATTTGTGCTATACAAATCGATTTTAAATATAATATAAATGACGATAACTTCCTTACTCTTAAAAAAAAAATATTAATATTATAGGTCAATCGATTCGTCTCGAACCAAGGAATCTTTTATATTCTTGCATCAACTTTGAATTATGCTGATGAAAAAAAGAAGATAAGCCCTCCAAATTTCATCAATTTATCTGCAACCGTTTTCTAGTTATCGTGTTCACAAAAAAGTGTGACATTCACATACACACACGTCCGGGCAATTGCTTAGAACATTGTATTAGACATTCTTAAATTGAGGAAAGGTTTAATTAAATGAATTTAAAATTTTTGGAAAATGTTACCATTACAAAGCTTCCTCTATGACGAAGCAAAAGCTTTAAATTTATCAAAAAATTAAAATCTTTTTTGATTGAAACATCAACTATTAAATTTTTTGTTGAGAATTAACCTTTTTTTATTGAAAATTCAATTCCTTGGTTGAAAGTTGAACTAATTTGCTAAAAATTAATTTTTTGTTTAAAAATTTAACTATTTTTGGAAATATCATTTTTTTGGAAACAACATTTTTTCAACTGCAAATTTAACAATTCCATTTTGGGTTATAAATTGATCGTTTTTAGTTTAAAATTAATCTATTTGGTTCAAAATGAACTTTCATGTTGAAAATCCATTCTTTCTGGTTGAAAATTAAAATTTTTTGTTGTACAAAAAATTTGTTTGTCTTAAAAATTACACTTTTTGTTGAAAATTCGATATTTTTGGTTGAAATATCAACTATTACATATTTTGTCGAGAATTTATCTTTCATATTTTCTGGGTTTAAATATCAACTATTATATTTTTCGTTAAGAATGAATTTTTTTTTTAATTCAACAACTTGGTTGAAAGTTGCATTTCGTAGTTAAAAATTCAGTTTTTTTGTTTAATGATTCATGATTTTAGTTAAAATTTTAATTATTTTGTTAAAATCTACACTTTTTGTTGAAATTTAAATTATATTGTTAAAAATTTGATTGTTTTTAATAGAAAATGCATCCTTTTGGGTTGAATATCAAATATTCTATTTGGTTGTAGATGCTACTGTTTGTTTGATAATTAATTTTTTCTCTAAATTCAACTTTTTGCTTGAAAATTCACCTTTTCAGGTCGAAAATTGAACTATATGGTTATAAATCAACTATTTTGTTGAAGATTAAATTCTTCCATTACTAGTTGAAAATTGATTGGTTTTAATTGAAAAGTCAACAATTTGGCTGAAAATGCATATATTTTGTTGTCAGTTCTTCATTTTTGGTAGAAAATTAATCTTCTTGGTTGAAAATTCAACTCTTTTGTTGTAAATTCGTCTTTTTGACTGAATTATAATACCTTCTACTTAAAAAATCTAGGAAATTTTTTTAAGACCTTATCAAATTTTCATTCTTCCAAATTGGAAAGTTCTCGAAATTTTGAAACATCGCAAAATTAAAAATTCTGGAAGAAATCCTTTGAATTTCGCATACAAAATTCTGAACCACAAATTTTATTGACCTCAACATTTTGTAAACACCCAAAACTTAAAAAATATAATAACATCCATAGAAAGGTTTCGAATTTGAAGAGTCTCAAAATCTATTTAAAAGCCCATGCATGTAAAAACTCTCCAATCACTTTTAAGTTAATTTGTTAAACCAATCAAAAAAAAATTATCCAACTTTCAAAACCTGTCAATTAAATAAAATGGGATTCAAATTGTCAAGACAAATTTCGTTAATCAAAGAGCCTTCCTCCCACGCAAAAAAATATAACGTTACATTTTTTTAAAATCTAAAACTAATTAAATTTTTAATATAAAATTCCAGGGGTGTCCTCGGTCGAGAAAAAAAAGCGATAAAAATTCATATGTTTTATTTAATAAAAGGTATGGGGAATCCATTGATGTATCCATATATTATAGGGGGAGTTGGGGGTGGGGGGTCTCCATGAAGCTTTACCGGTTCTGCATTCGAAGAATCGTGTAGTCCCATGGACTCATTCACCATGAATGTTTGCCATCAAGAATGTTCGGTAGAGTGAATCAAGATCAATCAAAAATCGAATTAAAAAAAAATAATAAAATTAACAGTGATTTAAACAATTTTGGACGATCCAGATCAGTCCACTAGATCGATGGTTAAAATAAAGGAAGACTTAGTGCTTATTCTACCCTTGGTAAGTTTACAAAATTAATTCTCATTAATTATATTATTAATATTTTTTGTTATATTATTTTTTATATTGCGTAATTAAAGTAAAAGTATTTTAAGGTAGTTGTCTAGCCAAAAATAAAGAAATAATTGTTTTAGCAATAGATTTTGTAATTGAATTTTTTCTTAATGTTGTTTCTTCCCAATTTATTAAAAATTGTTGAATTTTAACGAATCCTGGCTTATTTTTTAGGGGCAAACATTACCCATAACTTTTTTTTTTCTAATTTAAAAAAATATATTAATCTTTGAATATAGTTATTTGTTTAAAAAAAATTGTTTCAACGGTTTCAGCCATAGATACAATTATTTTCAAAATTGGAAACGGCAGAATTGTAGAAAATATTTTCCCTAAAAAAATTAACATCTTCCAAAAATTGGTAAGAAACTATAGTGAGTAAAGAATGGATGTAAGAAAAAAAATGGTTGAAATAAATGTTTTTTTTTAAGTTTTAATATTTTGTCTATAAAAATAATTTTTTATTTGAAATGACATCAGTAATATTAATCTTATTCTTTTTGAGCTACGAAGATGAATTTTCAAGTAAATAGTTGAATTCAAACAAAAAATTAATTATCAACCAAGTAGTTGCATCTACAACCAAATAGAATATTCAATTTCCAATCCAAAAAGACGAATTTTCTATTCAAAAATATATGTTTAACAAAATAGTTACATTTTCAACAAAATAATTAAAATTTCAACAAAACAGTTTAATTTTCAACAAAATAATTAAATTTTCAACAAAACAATTGAATTTTCAACTAAAATTATGAATGTTCAACGAATAACTGAATTTGTAAAAACTCAGTTCAACTATGAACCAAGCAGTTGAATTTTCAAGTAAAAAAAAAACAAATTTTCTACAAAATAGTTAAATTTTCAGTTAAAAAAATGATTTTCAAAAAAAAAAATAATAATTTTCAACAAAATAGTTACATTTTCAACAAAAAAGATTAATCGTCTACCAGAAAAATGAATTTTTAATCAAGTAGTTCAACTTTCAACCAAATCGTTGAATTTTCAAACAAATTTACAACAATATACATACATTTTCAGCCAAAATTTTGAATTTGCCACTAAAAACGATCAATTTAACTTTCGACCAATAATGGAATAGTTCAGTTTTCAGCTAAAAAAATTTATTTTCAAACAAAGAAAACGAATTTTTAACAAAATAGTTTTGAATCCTCAACCAAAACAGATCAATTTTTAACTGAACAGTTGCACTTTTAATAAAATATCAAATTTCTACCAAAGATATGGATCTTTGATTAAAAAAAATTTTCAACAAAAAGTTGAATTTCTAAGTAAAAAAACGATTTTTTTACAAAACGGTTAAATTTCAAACTTTTAAATCAAATAGTTGAGTCTTAAACTAAAAAAGATAAATTTTTAACCAACAATGGAATAGTTAAATTTGTTTCCAATTTCGAAAAAATCGAAAAACTTGGAAACGGTAGAGTTTCCAATGTCTTGCATGTTAAATTGCAAAAAAATGGTAAAAATAAATGTTTTTTTTTTAAAGTTTGATATTTTGTGTACAAAGATAAAAACTATTTTTGTAGATATCCGATTTTTGGCACGAGAACTACCTTAAATTTGAAAAATTGCAAATTCGAAATATTTAAATAGGTTGTGTCTATGTGTACCGAAATAAGCCGGCTATTTGTACTGAAAATACGGTACGAATAGTTCCTTTTCCAGGTTCGTAATATAAATAATAAATATGATCATTGAAAAATAATGAAAAGTTAATAATATATAAATATAATGATAATATTACCATACGTATCGAAAAAATCCGGCTATCTGTACCGAAATTACGGTACACGTAGCCACAGCCTATTCAAAAATAGAAAAACAGCATTTATAATGAATAATCAAGTATGATTAGATAAAATTCGGTTTCTGAGAATAAATTTTAAAATTTTGAAATTCTTTCTACTGTTCTTAAACTGCTATTTTTTATTTTTTATTTTACTTTAATGTATAATTTTTTAAGATTTGAAGAAGACATTGCTTCAGAAATTGTAATTCTGTCACTTATTCAACGAATAATGATTTCCTAACACCCATATCAAATCAGTAAAAATAAATAGCACAATCAAAGTAAATAGCACAATAAAAATAAATAGCACAATAAAAACTAATAAGTCTTCTGCTTAATTAGAAACTGGAACAGAAATCATCTTGTCTGTCCACTAAATCTGTTCTATGAGACTTTATGATTCTGAACATCTATATTTTACTTAAAAATTTTTTTTTGCAAGAGGTAATACTTGCAAAACTGGTTCCATCCTGAAAGGCTCGTTAACTTTGAAAGCACGTGTTGGCAATGGGCCAATGATAATTTTTCCATTTCTATTCTCCGTGATTCATGAAAGTACTCAGAGTACCGCAAACTTCACTACTTTTTTGTAAATTCGTAAAAAGTATAGAAAATTTATAGTAGCTTTGAAAAAATTCAAAATCTAAACATGTCTGAATTTTGCAATTTAAATAGAGGAAAATTTTTCAACATTTATTTTTCATAAATTTTGAAAATGATTAATATATTAATAAATTAATTAATTGCTTAATTTCATTATTTCTTATTGATTCCTACAATTAATTTGTATTATTTTCTACCATTTTTTTAGTCTTTGTCACAAATCATCACATAAAGCTTGAACCCCTCAGAGTGACGTCACAAATACAAACACCTACATTTTTTCAATTTTATGTTATAAACTACTAAAATAAAACACAAAACATACAAACATAATATGTTAACAGACATCAGAGCCAAAAGTTGAATTTTCAACAAACAAAAAATTAATTTTCTACCAAAATAGATACATTTTTAAAGAAAGAATTGAGTTTTCAAATCAAAAAGTCGAATGTTTCAGAAAAAAGTTGACTTTTGAACCCGAAAAGATAATTTTTAACCAAGAAATATGATTCTTCAAGCCAATAGTTGAATTTTCAACAACAAAAAATATTAATTTTGGACCAAAAAGTTGAATTTACAACCACATAGTTGAACTTTCAAGCAAAAAAGACGAATTTTTAACCAAACTGTTGGGTGTTCAACCCAAAAAGACGAAGAACAACAAAGCAGTTGAATTTTCGAACTAAAAAAAAACTTGTTAACACAATAGTTTAATTTTCAACAAATTAAGTACATTTATAACAAAATAGTAGAATTTGTAACCATAAAGTTGAATTTTCGACCAGCAAATATGAATTTTGAACCAAATACTTCAATTTAAACAAAAAATTAATTATCAACCAAACAGCTGCATGTGCAACTGCATAGAATGTTCAATATTCAATCCAAAAGGACAAATTTTCTATCCAAAAAGACGAATGTTCAACAAAACAGTTACATGTTTAACAACATAGTAGAATTTTTAATAAAAAAAGAATAATTCTCAACGAAAAATATAATATTTGATATTTGAAACAAAAAAAGATTTTAATCTTTAATACAAAAACTGTCAAATTTTTAACCAAGCAGTTACATTTTTAACTAAAAAAGATCTAATTTCTACCAAAAAATATGAATTTTCAATTAAAAAAAAAGGAATTTTCAACAAGTTTCAATCAGGAAAGATTATTTTTGAATAAAGTTGTCGAATTTTCAATAAAATGATGAATTTTCAAATAAAAAAACGAATTTTCTAAAAAACAGTTAAATTTTCAACCTCAGAGTATGGATTTTTAACAAAAAAGTCGATTTACAACCAAATATTTCAATCTTCAACCAAAAATATGAATCTTCAACCAAAAAAATGAGTTTTTAAAAAAGTAGTTCAAGAAGTAAAAAGTTGAATTTAAGCAAAAAATTAATTATCAACCAAACAATTGAATTTACAACCAAATAGAATATTCAATATTCAATTGAAAAGGACGAATTTTCTATCCAAAAAGACGAATGTTCAAGAAACCAGTCAAACTTTCAACAAAATAATTAAAATTTCAACAAAAAGTTTAATTTTTATATAAATAATTAAATTTTACACAAAATAGTTGAATTTTCAATAAAAAAAAAAGATTATTTCTTAACGAAAAATATAATAGGTAATATTTAAAACCAGAAAATATTTGAACTTTAAATAAAAAACAGTTGAATTCTACCAAAAAAGATGAATTTAAAACAAAATAGTTGAATCCACAACTAAAACAGTTTAATTTTCAACCAAAAAGTTGCGTTTTTAACAAAAAAGATCAAATTTCTACCAAAAAAATATAGATATGACGAATTTTCAACAAAAGAATTGAAGTTTCTATCAGAAGAGATAATTTTTTTTTAAATTATCGAATTTTTAACCAAAAAGTTGAATTTTCAAGTAAAAAACGAATTTTCTACAAAACCGTTAGATTTTAAACCTGGAAGTATGGACTTCAACAGAAAAAGTTTATTTTCTCGAAATAGTTGGATTTTAAACTAAAAACAATCAATTTTCAACCAAAATCCCTCTATTCGGGACTATATAATAAATTTTATACCAAAAATATGAATCTTCAAAAAAAAAATTAATTTTTAACAAAGTAGTTCAACTTCCAACAAGTGGTTGAATTTTCATTGAAGAAGATTAATTTCCTACCAAAAAGACGACTTTACAATAAAATACATACATTTTCAACCAAATTGTTTAATTTTCAACAGAATAGTTTAATTTTGAACCACTAAAATAAATCTTAACAAATTAGTTTAACTTTCAATCAAAAAATTGAATTTTCAATAAAAAATTCAATAGTTTAATTTTCAACTAAAAAATATCAATTTTCAATCAAAAATACAATATTTAAATTTTCAGTTAGAAAAAATAATTTTCAACCAAAAAAAACAACGAATTTTCAACAAAATAGTTGAATCGGCCAAAACAGATTAATTTTTAACAAAACAGTTGCTTTTTCAACCAAAAAAAGATCAAATTTCTACAAAAATGAATGGATTTTCTATCCAAAATGACAAATTTTCAACAAAAGAATTGAATTTTTTACCAGGAAAGATGATTTTTTAACAAAATTGTCGAATTTTCAACAAAAAAGTTGACTTTAAAAAAAAACGAATTTTCTACAAAACAGTTAAATTTTCAACCCGAAAGGATAGATTTTCAATAAAAAAGTTTATTTTTGGCCAAATAGTTTAATTTTAAACTGAAAAGATAAATTTCAAACCAAAAATGGAATAGTTCAATTTCCAGTTAAAAAAATTGATTTTCAAACAAAAAAATAAATAACAAGTGCATGAATTTTCAATCAAAAAAATTAATTCTCTAGAAAGAAAGAATAATATACAACCAAATACATACATTTTCAACCAAATTGTTGGATTTTCTACTAAAACCAATCAATTTTCAACCAAGGATGGAATAGCTAAATTTAAAATAAAAAAATAAAAAATTGCCACAAAACAAATTTTCAATAAAATAGTTCAATCTTCTACCAAATAATAGAGTTTTTAACCAATAGAAATGAATTATGAAACAAAAATACAATAGTAGAATTTTCAGTTAGAAAAAACTTATGATACTTTATCTGTAAAATAAAATCACTAATTTTCATTTTTTCAAGCGTTTTAGAAACATGTTATTAACATTTATATTTTCCATGCGTGATGTCACATTCTGCATTACAAAATTCATTTTAGCGCACTCTGAATTAATGAAGTACAAAATCGAGAAATTTGGACGAGAAAGATGAGATTAAGAAGAATTGGTTCCTTGTGGATGATGATGGTGCCATTGCTACCATTCCAAGCAATCGTTGCAATTAGCAAGGAATCTAGCGACGTTTATCTAAAAAAAGTCATCCAAGAGCTGCAAACATTTAACGGTCCCGTTTCTTCGGATCCAAATGAAGTACAAATAGATCATTTAGCTTTGGCTTCATTTCACAATAATAAAAACCAGAAAGTTCTCCGAAATCGGTATTGGAAATCTGGGCCAGATTATTATCAGTTTGATCATAATCAATACCCTGGTAGTCAAATTCAACCAATCTCGATTAACAAGATTGATAATGATCTTCTCGAATTGGATACGAACAATCAGGTGACCTTTTAAATTAAAATTTTTTCAAGTATTTTTAAGAAAATAATCACCAATTTTAAAAAATATATATATTTTTGCAATCTTTTCTAGAATTTTTCAAATTTATTATTATTTTTTATTCCTGATTCAAACTCTTTTAATTTAGTCATTGTGATTCATTAATATTTTTCTCTTTACTAGAAAACAAACATGCGCGCTACGCACGCGATTATTTTTTTGTATCATGCAGTTTTTAGATTAAAATATAAAATTTCAAGGAATTTTCAAGAAATTTCAAATCTTTTGAAATCTGTCGAAATCATTTTTGAAATATTCCAAACCCTTGGAAATTCCTTGGAATTTTTTTAAATATCCTAAAATCTTTTAAATTCTTTTGGAATCCTTTTAAATTATTGAAATCTTCAAAAATTCCTTGGAATCTTTTAAAATCCCCTGAAATATTGCTAATCCTTTGAAATTTTTTGAAATAGGTATAGACCTGAATTCAATAGTGGATAACCGATGGATTAATGTATACTGAGAAAAGTGGATTATACCCGGTAATAAAAAATATGTTACCGGATATAATCTTGGACTATTAACTATGGGACAGCGATCCAGATTATTAGAACTACAATCTATAGATATTGAGAAATAGATATTACAGGATAATATCTTGGATTATTAAACTTTATAATCTGAGATAATAAAATCTATAATCCAAGATTTTAAAATCTAATATTCATATTAAAATCCTGGTCCATTAGATAACCTCAAATACGTATAATAATTTTTGCAAACGTATTTATAAACCTATACAAAATTTTGATAGGCGAGCTCGGAAATAGAACTGGAAGAAAATTTCAATTTTTTAAACACACAATAAGCAGGAAAGTGGCTGTCATAAGACTACAAAAACGAAAATAAAGGAGGCTAAGTTTCTGTACTTGTACAAGTGGCAGTGATGTGTAATGAAAAGAAATATAAACTTACCTATTTTCTAAATTAAAATCACGCGTGATTTAGCACTAATAATGATTTTATAACTTAATTATTACTTGTTTAAATGCGAACGGATGCATATGACACGCGCCACGAGGCGACGTACCATCTGAGACTACACAGACGCCTGGATATTTTAAAATCTGAGATGTTACAATTTAATACCTGAAGATTATAAGAATTTAACATCTGGAGATTATATTTGGTATCATCTTCATAAATTAGAAAAATATAATAGATTATACGCGATAATATACTTTTCTATACGGTTTATTATTCTTTAATTCTATTATCCGGTTCGTATAATCCATTTTTCTCAGTGTATAATCCATTTTTCTCAGTGTATTGAAAGAAAAGTAACTAAAGTGATATTTTCATTTAAAAAAGTGACTACAGTGACTTTATCTTAAAAAAGTAACTAAACGGTGATTTGAGAAAAAAACAGACTGTGTTTCAGTGGATTACTCTTCACAGTTACTTAAATTGCTTCTTTCAGAAATTCCCTGACTTTTGCCATTTTTTTCTTCAAAATCCCTGACTTTTTCCTGATTTGTAGGTTTTTCTGGCCTACGGCCACACGGTTCAATTTACGCATTTATCAATTGAACTGGACTCTTAATTTCGAATTTTCCTTAATTCTTAAACCTGGTTTTATTTCTTTTTTAATTTTAATGGTTTCTATATATTTAGAATATTTCACCCATTATTGATGTAATAAGATAACATTGTAGAGAAACTTACATTTATTAATTATATAATGTATTGATGTTATTTTGTCGACCAGGGTAATGGATTAATTTATGATGTTAAATTTTGCCCATTACTGATCAATAATTTTTGGAGAAACGAGAAAAAATCTACTTTGGCCCGGATTGGTCACCGAGGTCACAGCAGATCGTTTCTTGTTTCTCCTATTTTTATTTTATTTATTCTTATTATTTTATCATTCTTATTAGTTTATATTTATTCTTCAATCTTCTATACAATATTATTAATTTCTAAATGTAAATTAATTGAATTAATTAATCACATTTAATTTATTTTTTGAGTGAAATCTAATAAAATAATTTTTTCAGCATATTATATCGAGGCCCCAGGTGAATAATAAATCCTGGAAGGAAGATGCAACCGGAGCAATTGGATTGACGAAGATTCAGCTGGCAGCGATGTATGAAAATGCAATTCAAAAAGGAGCACCCGTAGGACTTGTGCCTTTGACGACTGCTATTTTATCAGGAAAGACACCTAGAGTCACTTCCACTCATCTGGAAATACCTTCGCCTCAATCCCAATACAGTTACTACTTTTTTCCCCTCAAGTCCTTCGGGACCGAACTCACAAATAACTATGAATACAAAACGATAGTAAGTTTATTTTATTTTATTTATCCATTTATATTCAGGGTGGCCGTTTTAATGAAGGAAAAGATTGCCGGTCATTTCCCGGTTCGCAACAATCCCATCTAGGTGCATCGAGGCGTTTAAACGGGCACGTTTGGTCAAATTTCACACAGGTCCGCTAATGAAAATTTTATTTTTGTTTCTATATCTTTTGGGTGATATGTTTCATAATATCAACTTTAAAAATGTAACACTTTTTTTCATTTTGTATATATGCTTATCGACCGTCTAGGTGCATTGAGCCAATTAATTGTAAAATATAAAAACTTTGCTTTTGTTTATGGAAATGTTTAAATAATTGATATTAA
>CAKNYM010052611.1:158001-279266 GCA_932195095.1 Andricus curvator | reverse complement strand
GAAATTGTTTATGGAAATGTTTAAATAATTGATATTAATTGTTAGTTTGAAAAGTTTAATATCGAAGACTAATCGCGAAAATGTTCTGAGTTCTGAGCAAAGCAAACTGCGGGCGTGATATAAAACTTTACATGTGAAAATATATTTCAATTGCACTTACCTATCGCTTTTTATTTCAGTACTCATCACCAACACTCACCACTACTCCACAATAGTACTCGCCAGTACTCACACCAGTACTCACACCAGTACTCATCCTAGTACTCCCAACCACTTACTGGGCGAAATTAGTACTGGAATCTGTGTACTCATGCCAGTACTCACTTGAGTACACGGTTTTTCCAGTACTCATTTTTCGTAAGGGTAAATTTGACACTTATTTGGTGATGCAAAATTAATTTTGAACTTTTTGTGTACACATCGTGGATAATGTGTTTAGAAATTCAAAGTAAAAAAATAGTAAAATCCTTTTCTTATGGAAGAAGGGTGGCAATTTCTTTTGTAATCACTATCCTACATGTTTATTATTATTATAGATTAGCAGTTCGAACTCGAAAGTTCATTGCCTCATCTACCCGAGACCGCCACATATCTCTGTCTTGTGCATTCTCCATCCAGTTTAAGTAATCATGTCCTAGTTCTTTTAGATCATCCCTTACATTTTTCTCCCATCTGTTTCTCGGTCTGCCTAGGGGTCTCTTACCAGTCGGTCTCCCTCTTAAAACTTGCGCTACTGTTCTTTCATTGCCCATTCTTGCTACATGCCCCGCCCATCTTAATTTACGCGCTTTCATTACTCTATTAATATTTGCTGACCCGTAGAGAGCGTGCAGCTCATCATTATGCAGTTTTCTCCACTCGCCGGTCTCTTCGTCCCTTTTTGGACCATAGATTTTTCTAAGTACTTTATTCTCGAAAACTCTAAACCTATTCTCTTCTCCTTTCGTCAGCGCCCACGTTTCACACCCGTACATGACGACCGGCATTATTATCGTTTTGTAAATTCTTACTTTGATGTTCCTAGATAGCGATCGCGATTTTAGTAGCGTGTTTGCTGCATAATAGCACCCATTGCCAGCGTGTAGCCGCGCATTGATTTCCGTTTTAATCTTATTTTCGCTAGTTATAATAGACCCGAGGTATTTAAACTCGTTAACCCTTTCGAATTTCATATTTCCGGCCATTAGATCCCCGTCTTGATTACTTTGTCCGGACCTGACGACGGTCATATATTTTGTCTTCGATTCGCTAACTTCCAAGCCAATCTCTTTGGCTTTTGCGATCAAGATTTCTGCATTTTTAGCTACCGTTTCTTTATCATCCCCTAGTACGTCGAGATCATCCGCATATCCAAGAATTTGTATTACCCCATTGAGGGTAGCACCGGTCGGATTCGCCTGCACTTGCCTAACCACGTATTCTAAAACTAAGTTAAAAAGGACGCACGAAAGTGCATCGCCCTGTTTCAGGCCATCGCGGATCGAAAACTCTTCAGATAAACTACCGTTTACGCGTATTCTACCCTTACTGCCGCTTAAGCAAATTTCGATAAGTCTAACCAATTTTCTTGGCACACCCAAGAACTCTAGGATCCAGTACATTCGCGCGCGTATGATAGAGTCGTAAGCTTTTTTAAAATCGATAAATAGCTGATGTACTGCTTCTTTAAATTCCCATTTCTTTTCTAACAGTTGTCTAATTGTAAACATTTGATCGCTTGTAGATCGGTTTCGGCGGAATCCACACTGGTAATCCCCAATGATTTCCTCGGCAAAAGGAGTTAGTCTACTTAGGATAACATTAGACAGGATCTTGTAGCACGAGGGCACAAGTGAAATTCCCCGATAGTTGTTACAGTTAGTTTTATCGCCTTTTTTGAAGATGGGAATAATGATAGAGGTATTCCATTCTTCCGGCATGCGTTCTGTTTTCCAAACTGCGCGTATCAATTTACAAATTTGCCTTGTGAGGCAAGGGCCTCCATTTTTTATCAGTTCTGACGGTAGGTCGTCGATGCCCGCGGCTTTGTTATTTTTCAACTTCTTTATGGCCATTTCTATTTCTATATCAGTAGGATCGTTAATTAATAGATCAGCAGTGTGGATTTCGCCGAGATTACCTTCAACGGGGGCTTCGCGTACATTTAATAGTTTATCGAAATAATCTTTCCATAAATTCAGTCTCTCTGTCGCATCGGCTACTAGATTGCCATTTTCGTCCCTCATTACTTCCGTTCTACTTTGAAAGCCTTTCCTTATAGAATTGATTCCCCTGTACATCTCACGCGGGTTATTTTGTTTATTATGCGCTTCTATTGCTAGTATTTTATTCTTTTCCCACTCCCTTTTCTTGGATCTATAGAGCCTATTTGTACTTTTGCTAATCTCGAGATATTTCTTATGTGTTTGATCGCACTTATTTTGTAAACTACTTAGTCTGGCCTTCCGACGTTTCTCAAACCAGAGTTTGCACTCTTCGTCAAACCATGGTTTGCTTTTGTAATCACTATCCTACATGTTTACACAAAAAAAATTTAATGACAAAATTAAAAATTTGAGCGTATTGCACAGCTTCAGTTTAAAATTAGAACTGTGAGACAGCATGCATCAAATGTTTAGTGCGTGATTAGCTACATAACATCAAATAAAAAATTCACATAAAAAATTCACTTATCAAGCTCCTTAAGTGCTTGGAGGTGCATCCAAGAATAGTGAGATGCATAAAAGAGCTTATGCTCTTGTGGCGGACAAGATTTGTCATAACATCTGACAAAAGACAAGTGACTACAAGCTATATCACATATAAGAGGGGGGTCTTCCAAGGAGACTCTCTAAGTCCGATACTTTTCTGCATCTCCCTCTTGCCTCTATCTATTGTGCTCCGAGGCAAAAGCTCTGGATATCTATGTGGCCCGCCAAACAGAAGAAAATATAAAGTGAACCACCCTTTATATATGAAAGACCTTAAACTCGTTACCTCTTCAAAAAAGGACCTTGTGGCGGCGGTAAATAGGTAATCTAAAACGATTCCCATGCAGAAATTTCGCAGTGGTCCGACCGGGCCCAGACTCGTTCATATCGGGCCCTGATGTGGAAATCGAGTCAGGGCCAGACTCATCATGAAACACGTAGCCACAGTGGAGCCATGTCTATGGGTCCGATCAAACGCCCGATCTGACCCCGGTCTGGTCCCTATTCATTACCCGAGTCTAGCCACATTATTTACTTTTTTATTAGGAATTAAAATCCTTTAAAATAATTATAACACAACACAAGTGCGAAGTTAGTTACGGCCCAGTATCGGCAAAAATATTGCCAAAGATCGGCTGCTAATGTTGCTGGAATGATAACTCTGGTATGCACTTGGCGGCCAATTCTGGCTAGTAACGACATGACAAAGGTATTTAAACAATAAATATTAATTGATTGCGAGTATTTTGACTTTGAAATATTAATGGTCCTGTGTAGAGTGAATACATATATGTATTACATTTTTAAATATTATATTACAAATAAAATTTCTAACGCTACGGGGTATCGAACCTACATCTACATCTATCTATCACCTAGCAGTCGAGAGTCTTGACCATTGCGCTAAACCTACGAGTTGAAATCCGATGAAAAAGCCATCCTCATAAGCTACAGCTCAAAAAAGTTAAAACACCAAATTTTAAACTCTCTTTTTCTAACTAAATATTTATTATTATACGACGTTATGTGAATGTAAAATATACGAACTGTTAACAGGAATATCAATGAAATAATTTTTAAATAAATAATTTAAATCGATTACAATTTTTCTTCGTGTTATATTTCGTTTTTTCGCATTTTAGACTACTTTACAACTTTCTACAATTACAGGAAATTGTAATTTTTTCTGAACATTAAAAATTTTAATGACGGAACTTAGAAATTTGATCGTGAACTTTGACAATTTTTTAATAACAAATTTTTTCAAACTTTCATGTAAGGTTTGGTTTTAAGGTGTTTTAGACCATTTTACAACGTTTAAGATTCACATAAAATGTAATTTTTTCTGGACATTTAAAATTTTAATGACGGAACTTAGAAATTGAAAATGGTAACTTTGACCTTTGCTTCCGATTACCGTCCCAGTCTTTTGCATTCCAGTAGACGGTGCTCATGTGGGACAGCACTTCCTCTTCGGTTGCATTGAATTTATCTCAAACGAATGATAGCACGATGTTTGCGAACTCGCGGTTAGCTTCTTAATTTTGGCATTTATTATTAATGTGTTAAGAATATATTATACGGTCGAACACTCCCAGCACATTTGCAACACGACAGCACGAAGGAAAACAAAAATTAAGGTTATGTTTGTGGTTATATTACATCTAGCGCATATGGCTTGAGATGGCGCTGCGAAGTGGTTATATGACGTCACAGTACATAGCCAGGTCTGGTACGAGCCAGGGCCACAGAATTCTTCCTATCGGGACCAGATAGTACACATCGGATCAGGCCCTAGTCGGTAATCGGTAATATATATGGCGATTTCTGCACGGGTTGGCATGAGCTTTGGACTGGACAAGTGTGCCTGCGTCCACCTACACAAAGGAAGACTAGAAACTACATCATGGCGTAACGATCAGGATGTTCAATTTATAGGTGGAAATACCATTCAACATATTGGTAATGGAGAAACATATGCATATCTTGGAATACCGCAAGCGGAAACCCAACATGTGCTTGTGTTAAAGACGGCCCTTGAAAAAAGGTATCGCTAAATTCTCCGAAAAACTTGGGCTTCCGAATTATCTGGGAAGAATAAGATCCAGGCGAACAATATGCTGGCCGTTCCTATACTGCTCTACACGTTTGGTGCAGTAAAATGGAACATCGAAGAGTTGAAGCAACTTGACCGAAGCACACGCAAGATGATGACAATCCATCGAAGTCATCATCCTAGATTTTCCGTACCTCGAATATATCTCCCTCGAGATAAAGGGGATAGAGGTTTGCTGAGGTTGGAGTGTCTTCATCGGCAGTGCCACAGATACAGCCGCAGAAGAGCTTGGTCGCCCATTTGATACCAGCGACACTACAAATGGCCTAGCATCACTAACACCTTTGGTGTTCAAAAGTCATGTACAGGAAGCACAACATTCGCTTCTACTAAGAGAGCATGCTAACAAGCCCCTTCATGGTAAATTCTACGGTATTATGCGTAGAGAAGAACTATCGATGGGTCAATCACACATCCGAGTAGGAAAAAAGACATTGTGATCTTGATGACGCCGTAAAGACATCCCTAAGACGTCCATGTCAGTCCAATTGATGTCCCAAAGATGTCGCATGTCTTAAAAATGTCTTTTGGACATGAGACGTCTTTAGGAAGTCAATTGGACTAACATGGACGTCCTAAGGATGTCTTTAGGACGTCCTCAGGATGACAATGTCTTTTTGCCCACTGGGATGTTTCTCAAGTCTGCTGGATTGAGATCGGAGACTGAGGGATTTATTTTTGCCTGTCAAGAGGGCGTTATAGAGACCTTAGTTTACCGTGAGCGCATAATGAATGCACCTGTAGGCGATACCAAATACCGAGTGTGCAAGCAAGAGCCAGAAACTCTTGGACATTTTCTCAGTGGATGCTCAAAATATGCACTCTACGGGTACATAGAGAGACACAATGCGGCTCTAAAAGTGTTATATTACCATCTTAGGCACTTCTATGGTGTTAATCTGTTGCCCGTCTTGCCATACGCCCAGGGGGATTTCGAGTCCGTTGTGGAGAATGATCAGTGTAAGATCTACTGGAATTTCTCATTCTCCACCACTCAACGTAACAGTGCTACAAGGCCTGATATTGTCCTCCAAGATCTGAAGAACAGGATCATTTACGTGATTGAATTCTCGGCACCAGCCGATGGTAATATTACGGCAAAGGAGAAAGAAAAACGGGCGAAATATCAAGCACTTCTTTTCGAGCTGAGCAGGCTGTACCAAGGCTACAAAGTCCATCTTGTAGTTCTCATAATCGGCTGCCTTGGAGGTATGAAAGCTCCATTTCTTACCCAACTCAACAAGATTTCGGCTTGCTAGCGTCAGGCTCAGTCCATCGCGAGCCCGATGCAAAAAGCTGTTCTTCTGGTATCACTTCATCTGGTCCGTCAATACGGTTCCTCATAACATTCTACAAAGATTGGTAGCTCTAAGAAAGCCCTGGCGGACCGAATGAACGGAACGGATACGCTACAGCGTATCCTTGTAGTATCCACATCGTATCCACTCCGTATCATGCAAGAAAAACTCATTAAAAAAGCAAGATGAACATTTAACTTGTTGAAATTCGGATTCTACGTGAAAATTTGCGTTAAAAGGTCACGGAGTAATTGCAATAGTTTTTCTTGCAACGTTAAAAACTTTTAAAAAATATAATACCTATCGACAACGTGGGCTGAAGGCGACTTCAAGCGCATCCATAATCGCGTAGCTAGTATGTTGCTATTGAACGACGATGCATTTGACGTCGCATTCAGCTCACAATAATGACAGGTATAATATTTTTTAAATGTTTTTAACGTTGCAAGAAAAACCATTGCAATTACTCCGTGACCTTTTAACGGGAAATTGCACGTAGAATCCGAAATTCAACAAGTTAAATGTTCATCTTCCTTTTTTAATGAGTTTTTCTTGCATGATACGGAGAGTGTACGATGTGGATACTATAAGGATACGCTGTAGCGTATCCGTTCCGTTCATTCGGTCCGCTAGGGAGTATCCAGAGGTGAAACCTTCATTTCCAACTGTGTCGTCTGACGCGTAAGGTCATCCATGGCTAGAGACGGGACTTCAAGGAACAGTGTTGTACAATGTCATCTCGCTCAAATTTCCTACTCTTGCTTACCTTCTAGGATAGAAGGAACAGGAGTGGATGACGTACACGTTCCGCTTGCTTCGGGATTGGTTGCTTTAAGCTTTAAGGAACCATGATCGTAGCTGTCGAAGCCTACAACTTCTCATATTAATGTTAATGATAATAATAATGTTTTTAATTTTAATCATTTTTATTTATATTTTCCCCCATCATGCACTTGGACGCAACCCAGTCCGTGAATGATGGGGAAAAACCAGGCTTTGTCAAATATGTCAAATTAGGCACACTGCTCTTATCAGATCTATAGTGCAGACTATTCAATAATCCAACTCTTAAAAAAAAATGCCTTCGACATACTGGGCTGTAACCATCTTAAGCCTGAAACATTAAGATAATAATAACAGCGTTTTCCCGATGTAATCAAAGCTGAACCGCAAAAGTTAAACCACTCAAAACGGAACTCTTGAATTGTAAACTTATAATTGAAGCTTAAAATATATTTCATTCAGAAAGTTTGAATTAAAACGCTCAATAATTTACATGTACGAGTATACAATGGAAGCTTTTAACACTTTTCAATCGAACGATTCAATATTAAATGCAGTTAAGGACCTTTCATAAACCACGTGGTTTCTTTAGAGGGTGAGGGGGTTCGACGAAAGGCCACGTTGGTCTACATGGGGGTGGGGGGTTCAGAGTCCGAGCCACGCGGTTTTACACTTAGGTGTTAAAAAAAATAAAACGCATGGCCAGAAAACAGAAAAATGTTTACTGAAAACAATAATAAGTCCAAAAATATTACAAAATAAATCAATTTTAACCCAAATATTTGATTTTTAAACTAGAAAGATTATTTAAATTAAATTTATATCCTCTAATACAGAAAATATTTAACGTCCTCAGACTAGATGGAGTTATAAATGAAAAATTTTTGAAATTAAATTTATTCAGGACAAAGATCTTCTTCTTTCACTCCACTGGGATTCGAACACCAGATCAACTGATTTCCGGTCAGGTGCTCTAACCATTTCGCTACTAGAGAGATCAGAGGAAGAATCTTTTTTTTCTGAAATACGCTTTATTATGCAAGATCTTATATACAAATCAATTTTTACTACGAATCTGTATTATCATCGGAGATGGTAACAATCAATCCGAAGAGAAATCCTTTCACAGTTCACACACACTGTGCAAATGGAATTCTGCAATACCGATCAAAGTTATATCCTCTAATACAGAAAATATTTAACGTCCTCAGACTAGATGGAGTTATGAATTAAAAATTTTTGAAATTAAATTTATTCAGAAAAAATGATCTTCTCTCTACTAGCTCAATGGTTAGAGCACCTGACCGGAAATCAGTTGATCTGGTGTTCGAATCCCAGCGGAGTGAAAGAAGATCTTTTTTTCTGAATAAATTAAATTGAAAAAAATCTGCCCGCTTCTCAATTCTTTTACTGTCAATGTTATTTTCACGAATAAAAAAAACCACGCATCCTATCGAAACGTGAGTCACAATAAATTTGTACCTCTTCCTTGGATGAACAAATTTTGTTTCGGTCATTTTTTCGTAGCTGGTAATATTCGTCTGAAAATTTGATTTTTCTATTTTCAATGCTATTTTTTACGAATAAAACAAAAACTACGCGTCATATCAAAAGGTGAATGATAAGAAATTTGTAGATCTTTTTTAGGTGCACAATTTTGGTGAGATGATCTTTTCTGGTATCTTGCATAGTTTGACAGCAAAATGGCTTTCTTGATTTTTCATTAATTTTTTGTGCGATCAAAATTTGAATTTTTTATTTTTCAAAAAATTCAAAAAGTTGTTATGAAAATATTATAGGGTGTTCAGGAATCAACGTTTTTCTCCTCTTGACTTTTTTTCATATCGTGCGTTTTTCGGCTTAAAATGTTCATTTTCGTTTGTTTTTTGGAATTTTGAAAATGCTATAACTCCAGTAATTTTTTTTTTTATCACGAAAAGTCATAAGAATATTTTGTTCGTCATTTTGCGTACTACTAATAACCGTACATAGAATTTTCAAATCTTCAAAAAAAGTGGTCTCAAAAATTTTCAAAATGTGCTCACTTTTTGGATTTTCATCCAAAATAGCTGGTTAATGAACTCGTTCTCTATTTTTCGGCCATAAAAAAGTGTGCCAAAGCTCAATCAAATCTGATCATTTTTTCGAAAGTTATCGTGGCTACAGACAGACAGACAGACTACAGACAGACAGACACCTTCGTAAAAATCGTTTTTTCTAGCTCAGGGGGTCTCAAAACGTGGAGATTTGATGAAAACCGACTATGTCAAATTTTACATAAAACCAATACCTTCTCATTAGAATGAGAATGTAAAAATGTTTAATTTATAACTCCATCTCTAGCCTGAGGACGTTAAATATTCGCTGTATTAGAGGATATAACTTTGATCTATATTGTAAAATTCCATTTTCACAGCGTGTGTGAAAGGATTTCTCTCGGATCGATTGTTACCATTTCCGATGATAATACAGATTCGTAGCAAAAATTGATTCGTACTAGAAAGATTAATTCTTTACCCCAAAAAAAAAAGAATTTTCAACAAAATACATGAATTGTCAATTAGGGGCCTTTCATAAACCACGTAGCACCACACACACGCGGCGGGGGGGGGGGGTAGACGAGAACGCCACGGTTGGCTACATGGAGGGGGGGGGGACAAAAAGTGGGCCTCGTGGTTTATGGAAGCCCCCTTATAAATCCACTCTATTATTTTCAATGCTTCAAATAGAAGAATCAATTATTAAATTTTTAAATGTTCAAAATTATATTATTTTGGGGAATTTTAAGTTAGAAACAGGAAAGAATGATTTAATTTTTTAACTGAACATTTTTAAAATTAGAAGTTAAATTATTTTTATTTCAACTATGGTCGGGAATTTAATGGCGAGAATTTTATTATTCAAGAATTTCAAATTGTCGACGACTTCTAACTGGGGAATATTATATTTCAAATATTTTTTATTTTGCGAATTTCCCACTGATAAGAATTTTATTTTCCGGGATTTTTCACTCGTCCCTGGAAATTCATCTCTTTTGGTAGAAATTGCATTTTTTTAATAAAAATGCAACTGTTTGGTTGGAAAATAATCTGTTTTGGTTGAGGACTCAACTACTTGGTTGCAAATTGAACTACTTGTTAAAAATTCATTTTTCTGGTTGAAGATTCATAATTTTAGTTGAAAATTCATCTCTTTGGTTGAAGATTTAACTATTGTGTTGGCAATTCGTTTTTTTGTTTGTTAAAACTTCGTCTTTTTGGTTTGAAGATTCATCTGTTTTGGTAAAAATTTAGTTATTTTTTTTGTAATGTAACTGTTTGGTTAAAAGTTTTTTTTTGGTTTTGATTCAAATTGATATTTTTTGTAGACTTTTTTTGTAGAATTCAACTGTTTTTGATTAAAAGTTAAAATTATTTTTTGTTGAAATATCAAATATTGCATTTTCCATTGAGAATTCATCTCCTTTGGTTGAAAACTCAACTACTTGATTAAAAGTTGAACTACTTTGTTAAAAAATCATTTTTTTGGTTGAAGATTCATAATTTTAGTTGAAAATTCATCTATGATCTCTTTGGTTGCACATTTAACCAATTTAATCATTCTATTTTTAACGTTAAAATTGATAAATTGTTTAATTTTGGACAGATTCAGAACAATCTTGTAAAATCAATTATTGTTCAATTTTTAATTCTGGAACTACAGTTGAATTTTAAAAATAATTAATTAACTTATATTTAGTCTTCTTCTAAGTTAAAACATTGAAGTTCCAAATTAAAATTGAAGAAC
This sequence comes from Andricus curvator, assembly GCA_932195095.1. Lineage (NCBI taxonomy): Eukaryota > Metazoa > Arthropoda > Insecta > Hymenoptera > Cynipidae > Andricus > Andricus curvator. The sequence goes on along the minus strand of CAKNYM010052611.1, from coordinate 268,593 downwards.
ATAAAACCAAAGAAATATAGTTCAAATAAAACTTATTTTAGATTGCATTATATCATGTGATAGATATTTATGATATTTCAAGTGATTCGATAGATTTCCCTTCTAAAAATTTGTCAAATCCCTGGCCAAAAAATTAATTCACTGCAATTTCTCGATTTTTCTCGAACTCAAAAAATTCCCGATCCAGCGGCCACCCTGTATATTTTATAATTCGAAATTATAAATAGAATAGAATAAAAATTAATTTTCAAAGGCTTTGAAATTGCTAATTTAAAACCATGAATCAATGAATAAATTCTTTTTTTTTAGCCCGACAGTATAAACGAGAATCCCGAAGTGATGGAATCGCAAAAGCAGATGACAAATCCACTTTTTGCAGCCGTCAGTAGTTTCATCGGTATGGCTCTTTTATTCATGGCGGGCGTTTTGATATTCCCCAAGCTGGGAGGTTTCAGCCCGAGGGACCAGCAGGACGATTTTCTCCAATTGGTAAAAATTGTTACCGAAGCCATCGATAAAAAAAATCCCCTCACGGGACGCAGTCGGAAAAGTTTTACAAACTGGTCATTCCGAAAGCGAAATATTTCCTAAATTTGATTCCACAAATTCCAATTTTCTTCTACTACTTTTATTATAACAAAGCCAGCTGTTCCTGCCAAATTTAATTTTAATTCTAGCTTATAAGCTTCGTCAAAATTAAAAATATTTTAAATATCAGCATTGATAAACTGATAAAGATACAGATACTGAAAAAGGGGAATATTTTAATTTAATTTATAATATAAATAAAAATAGAGATGATTTTCTGCAGACGTAGATCTATTGAAACAAATTACAAATCACAGATAATTACATTCAAATTTCAGCGTCTTTCGATTTACAGCAGAATGATAATAAGCAGTACAAACAGGAAAAAGAAATTTACAAAAATAAAACCTATTAAATTTTTGTTTTCTGTTCAGTTATTTTTTTCAAGATTTGAAACTTTCCCATAAAGTAAACGAACCAGTAAAATTTTAATTTCAATCTTTTATAATGTGTACAATCGATTTTTTTCACTTTTGAAAAAAAGATCTTTTAGTTAATGATTTATCACTGATTCGCTGACTTTGCTTTGCTGCTGTACTTTGACTAAATATCGAAATTATTTAAAAATTGAACACTTTTGGATTTCTAAACAAATACTCTTATAAATTAGAATCATTGAGTCAATTATATTTTTTCTAATTATCTTTTCTGTGAAAGAGAAAACTCTCGATATTCAGCCAAGGCGAATTAAACAAAATATTATAAGGACAGGAATTTCTCGTAGAAGTATGTACATCATTTGTAGGAATTCAAAAAAGTAAATACAATTAAAATTATAACTTCAAAGACGAAAGAAAAGATTATCATTTCTTGTAATCCCATATTATTTGTGTCGAACAGTTTTTCTTTTCACATCAAGTGCAGCTTTAAGTCTATCTCGAAAATTTCTAGAAGGTACAAAATCTACCCCAACTTCATTAATTATTCAATAAGTTAAATGAATTAATCAATTATTTGATTAATGCATTTAATTCATTTTCTTTTTCAATTACTTACTGCACTTTTCAGTTTTACAAAAACACGCACGTCGTAGAAAAAGGTGTTCTTTCGCATTGCGCTTATTTTTAAATCGATTATCATTAAAAAATCGTACACTCTACGTAAATATTCTCAGCCCTTTATCATACAAGTATACACACACGAAGCGTACGCAAAAACCTGATGAGAGAAATAATTTTTTCGTATGCAAAATGATGTTTTCCTTTAGAACATTCATAGCTGCCAAATCAAATTTTGATGAAAATTATTTTTCTCAGAATCGAATCTTCTGATGGCACGTTGAAAAATTTGTCACCAAAAATAAAATTTTTCAAATCGTGAAAAAATAGCCCAGGATGTCTACTCAAATCTTGGAAAAAATCCAGGTTTTTGCTAGGTATCTACAAATTTTTCCAGGTAGTATGTATGAAGCCATTCTAGTATTTCGCATTTTTTACAGAATCGATTCGGAATATGCATACAATTTCTTGAGTTTATTATAAATAATTTATTTTTATTTTCCACAATAAGATAGATGAATTTTTACCCAAATAGTTGGATTTTCAACTGAATAGTCGAACTTTCAAATAAGAAGATCAATTTTCAACTAAAAATGGAATAGTTAAATTTTCAGTTAAAAATATTAACTTTGAACCAAAAATAAAAAGAATTTCCAATAAAATAGTTCAATTTCCAACCAAAAAGATGAAATTTCAACCAAGAAGATTAATTTTCTACCAAAAAAGACGAATTATCGACAATATACATGAATTTTTACAAAGGAGATATATTTTCAACTAAAATGATCGAATATTCAACTGGATTAGTTGAATTTTTAGTTTAAAAAATTAATTTTCAGCCAAAGAGATGAATTATTAACAAAAAATGAAATAGTTGATATATTAATCCAAAAAGATGTTAATTTAATTAAAACGCAGTTGGATTCAACCAAAATGTAAAATCTCTGTTCCTTAGAGGACCATTTCGACCTAGGAACTTTTTGAATAAATTACAAATTACAAAAAAGACCAATTTTCCACAAAACAGTTCAATCCTCAACCAAAACAGATTAATTGCTAACCAAGAGTTTCATTTTTAATAACAACAAAAAAGGAATTTTCTACCAAAATAGATGAATTTTCAATCAACAACATGAATTTTCATAGATAAATATTAATTTTCTAACAAAAAAGATGAAGTTTGAACAAAATGCATGAATTTTCAACTAAAAACCAAAAATTTCCACCAAAATTTGAAGAGTTCAATTTTCAGAAAAAAAATTAATTTCCAAATATATACATTTTTATTTAAAATAATGTTAAAAAGTTAAATTTTCAACTGGAATAGTTCCATTTTCAGGAAAAAATTAACTTTTCACAAAAGAATTTAACTTTCGACCAAGCACTTGAATTTTCAACACCAAAAATTTTATTTTTAATTAAAAACAGCTTTCAATAAAAAAATACAAATTTTCAACAAGAGTTGAATTTTCAACTAAGAAAGATTTTTCGGTCAGAAGAAAAAAAAGTGTCAACCAAGATGAGTAATTTTCTATGAAAAAGGCGAATTTTCAACGAAATATTTAAATTTTCAACTAAAAAGGATACATTTTCAACATAAATTAGTAGTTACATTTTCAGTTGAAAAAATAAATTTCTAATAAAAAAACGAATTTTCTACTAAATAGTTAAGTCTAGTAATATTAAGATACTTTTACAAATGGAAAACATTGGTATTTAATTTTATGTTAAGATTTTAAAAGCTGTAAGCACCCTCCCGAAAAAATTCCCCGATTTACAAAAAATTCCTGACCTTTCCAGGTATATACAAATTCCCTGACAATTCCATGTTTTCAACGTTTTCCAGGTGAGTAAACATCCTGTAGCCACTTCAGAAATAAATTTTTGCATTCTTTTTTCTTCGAACTCGAATAATTGAGTCGCTTAATTCTAAGACGGGAGAAAAATATTTGATAATTTACTAACAAATTTCACAAATTTTCGAGTATTCTTAGATATTAGGCTGATCATTTTTATTAATTAGTAACAAAGGCGAGAAATTCCCTTTTTTATTTTTTACCAAATGTCAATTCTTGTCAATATAAACGACCTAAAAAAATGCTGAATGAAGAATTTCGATTCACTGTCAATTATCTAAAAAGATTTGCTCTCTTTTAGCAAATTTTATTAATAAACTATTCTCTTCCAAATATCTAATAAATTTGAAAATGTATTTCAGTTATAAAATAATTTGTACATTTGTTGCATTACAAAAGTTTTTAAATCAGAAAAGAAGACAAAAATATATAAGGGAGCTTAGAATATAATTATAAATTTTCTTTTGGACGAAATGAGGTTTCAAAGGAAGTTTCGAGTGGAGATATAAATAGAAACAGGTAGTTATATTTCCAAGTTAAACTCTCATCGCAAGGGTCTCACTTCAGGCGACTAGACCTACAATCAGGAACCGACAGTGAAAAAACTGGAGAAAAAAGTCCAATTGCGCTACTTTTCCTCTAAAGTGGCGTGACTTTCAGCCCGAGGGCCGGCAACGCTAAACAAGTTTTTTCCAGAGTCCGAGATGCTCTCGTTATGAATTTTCAACGAACTTCCTTTCAAAATAAAGCACAAGATCAGATTAATTAATGAAATTTAAAATCAAATTTAGGAGCTTAAAACATTATTTTTTAATTGTTCCAATTGTAAAATGAATTTGATTAACATTGAGAAATAACATGATTTTTTATATTCAAAATTATAGCACGTCTCAATTAAAAAAAAATCGAAATTCAGTTGCGTTCCAAATTTGGAAAAAGCCAAAATTGATAAAAACTTGAAACTTTTAAACTCTTGACAATTCTAAAAAAATATACCTATCTACTAATCCAGATTTTTTTGGCTCCAATTCCTCGCAATTAATATTTCTAAAAATTTATATATTCTTTTTTAATTTTCATATTAGAAAGAATTTGAAATTTAGTATAACTTTCTAAATTAAAAGTTTTATAACTTCGAAAGCTGCTTCAATATTTGAAAATTAGAATTTATAAATCTTAATTCCATTAAGAGTTATAAATACTTCGATTTTCCAAATTTGAAACCTAAAAATCTTCCGAATTAAATTTATTAATTAAATAAATTTGCGCTTTAAATTTGTAAAATATTACTTACATTTTCTGTTTGAAAAGGCTAAATTTGGCAAGAGTTCAATTTTCCAATATAAAATGAGGTGTCCCAAAAATAAAAAAATTCCAAATTTGAAAATCTCTCTAAGAAAATATCGACAATTTAAAAGACTATTTTTGAAAACTGTCCTGAATTCGAAAGCAGTTTAAAATTTTAGAAAGTATCCGATTTCAGCTTTCCAAATTTGGAAATCGCTTGAAATTCAAAACCGACAAAAATTTGAAAGCGCTTGTTCAAATCAACAATAATCGACTTAAAAAGAGACAAAATTATTATTATTTTACCAGTTAGGATTTTTTTTTCCTTGACAAAATGAACAATACTGTCACTGAACATACGACATCGTTTTTTTATTGTCTGATAATTAACTATGCCCTTCATAAATTCTCACAAGACTCATAATATCAAAAAATGTAATATAATATCAATATATAAATGTACATCTATTTTATTTAGTTTCGGCCGCTTTAGAAAGGAAGTTGCGCAGTGAAAATGCGAAAAATATAATTAATCAAAAAGCGGAAGTTATGTAAATTCCGTTCTCGCAAAAAGCAGTAGGAAAAAGCGAAGTTTACATTTATAAAGCGTTTCATGGTTCAAGTTTTACTCTTTAACCAAAGATATCTCAATTCTCTTTTTTTGTGCCACTTAAATCCAATGTACAACAAATGTATAAAATGTCAAAGTTAAACAATTTATTAAATGGCACAAAAGGCAGAAAAGATTCTTTTCTATTTGCACCTTAATTCGTTACATTTATTAGTATTTCTGAAACTCTCGTACGTATCAAAAGTACAATTTTCCAAAGTTGGCGACTAACAAAAACACTTCTTTGAATGAAAATCCAATTTTCTATCCGATTGGACAGAAATTTAGGCTTTAAGAATTTGTCTCCAGAGCTGGGTAAAATTTATTTTTAAATTATATATTTAAAGGCGCTTTTAGAAAAAGAGAACAAATCAAGTTTGAAATAGAAATATTCCAAAATCTTTTCACCCAGCTTCGATTCTAGGCCGCCTCGGTAATCGAGCGTTATTACTCGCTCAAAAAAATAATTATTATCTCCAGTATGAACGTATGTTGTATAATATATATTTATATACGCTAGTATATAATATGTATAGCTTTTCGATCGTCGAAAGCCACAGACATCTGACTAGTTTTACAAGTAATTGCTTTCGAAAATAGTGATCATTTACATTATCACACGCCGGTTTCTCTTACTACATTTTACACTAATGTCCCGGGAAAAATAGGACGCCGTCTTTACAGTAACTATACTTGAGATACGTTATTCGTATTATTGGTCGTCGTTTACTCTCTATTGTAAAAATATTGGCATTCTTTTTTTAACCTCTTCTCAGTCACGCCGATGTAAAATTTCCAAAACAACTTATTTTATTCAGAAGTTCACAAACTACTGGACTTCGAAGCGGCACTGCGATCACCACTAGGAGGCCGTGCATAAATTACGTAGTTCTTTATTAGGGGGAGTGTGGGGGGTCAAAACCATTTCTTGCGCAAGATATTTTGTTGAAAATTCAACAATTTTTTTAAAAAGTCATCTTTTTTGGTTGAAAATTCAACTGTTTTGTTGAACATTTTTTCTTTCTTGATTAAAAAAATTTGTTTGATTAAAAATTTAACTACTTTAATGAACATTCGTCTTCTTGGATTAATTTTTTTTTTGTAGAAATTTCATCTTTTTTTGTTGAAAATGAAAATGCCTGGTTGAAAATTATTCTGTTTCGATTGAAAATTAAACTTTTTGTTGAAAATTCAACCGTTTTGTAGAAAATATGAACTTTCGGCTCGAAACTTCAACAAAATGGTAGACAATTAAACTATTTGGTTGAAGAAACACTACTTTATTGAAAATTCATTTCTTTGGTTGAAAATTCAACTATTTTGTTGAATATTTGCTTCTTCTTTCGTTGAGAATTCATCATTTTTAGTAGAAAATTTATGTAATTTGTTAAGAATTCGTCTTCTTTGGTGGAAAATGAATCCTTCTGGTTTTGGAAATGTAACTATTTTGTTAAAAATTCGACTTTTTGGCTTGAAAATTTAACAATTTGATTGACATTTTTTGTGACTAAAAAATTTGGTTTGATTGAAAATTAATCTATTTTGCTCAAAATTTTGAAAATTAATTTCTATTTGTAGAAATTTCATCTTTTTGGTCAGAAATACAACTGTTTGGTTAAAGATTAATCTGTTTCGATTGAAAATTAACCTTTTTGTTGAAAGTTCAACTGTTTTGTAGAAAATTCGAATTTTCGGCCCCAAAATGTAACAATCTGGTGGAAAATTCAACTATTTGGTCGAAAGAACTACTTTGTTGAAAATTTATTTCTTTGGTTGAAAATTCAATTATTTTCTTGAAAATTCGTTTCATTTTTGGTTGATAATTTATCATTTTTAGTAGCAAATGCATTTATTTTGTTAAAAATTTGTCTTTTTTGGTAGACAATTAAGTCTTTTGATCGAAAATTTGACAATTTTTTTTAAAAAATCATCCTGTTTGGTTGAAAATTCGCCTTTTTGGCTTGAAAATTCAACAATTTGAATGGATTCTTTTTCTTTCTTGACTAAAAAATTTTTATTTCTTTTTGTAGAAATTTCATTTTTTTGTTAGGAGTGCAACTGTTTGGTTAAAAATTAATCTGTTTCGATTAAATATGAACTATTTTGTTCAAAATTCGTTTCGTTTTTGGTTGAAAATTGAACATTTTTAGTACAAAATTCATGCATTTTGTTGAAAATTCGTCTTTTTTGTTAGAAAATTAATCCTTTTGGTTAAAAATGTAACTATCTTGTTGAAAATATATGTATTTGGTTGAAAATGCGTCTTTTTTGGTAGAAAATAAATTTGTTTTTGTTAACAATGCAACTTTTTGGTTGAAAGTTAATCTGTTTTAGTTGAGGATTCAAGTATTTTGTTGACATTTCGTCATTATTGGTTAAACTCAAACTGTTTTTGATTTTAAATTAAAATCTTTTTTGGTTGAAATATCAACTATTACACTTTTGGTTGAGAATACATCTTTTTAGTTTCAAAAATAATTTTTTGAAACTAAAAATTTAACTATTTGGTTGAAAATTCAACAATTTTGAAGAAAATTCGTTTTTTTAATTGAAAATGATTTTTTTTTTTAATGAAAATTTAACTATTCCATTTTTGGTTAAAAGTTTATCTTTTCAAGTTTAAAAATTCAACTATTTGGTTGAAAATTTATGTAATTTGTCCGAAATCCGTCTTTCTTGGTTAAAATTTCAATTCTTGTTGAAAATTCGTCATTTTTATTTGAAAATTCATCTCTTTTGGTAGAAATTTCATCTTTTTTTCTTGTTAAAAATTCAATTTTTTGATTGAAAGTGAATATATTTTGGACGATAATTCAACTATTTTGTTAAAAATTCGTCTTTTTTGGTTCAATTGAACAGTTTTTGATTTAAAATTAAAATCTTTTCTTGGTTAAAATATCAAGTATTACATTTTTTATTGAGAATTCATCTTTTTGGGCTGAAAATTCAACTACTTAGTTGAAAGTTGAACTATTTTGTTAATTTATAAGAAACGTTAAGATTTTACCAAAAAAAAACCCTCCACCCAAATCATCTTACGTTATTTCTGTATCACCCCTAAATAAATCCATGAAAAAAAAATTCAGTAGGCAACAATTACATAAGATAGGGGAGAGGAGGGTCAACACTTACGGATCCTAACAAAGGAGGGTAAGAGGTTTAAAATAAAAAAATAACTTTACGTAATTTATGCACGCTCCCTAGAGGCACTTCGATCGAGCGAGATTCCAAAAGTACAAATTCAAAGCCCGAAAAATGGAGAACCAAGCAAAGTTTAAATAAATGCCTACTTTTGACTAAAAGTAAGTTCCTGTCCGATTCATAGAGAGCAAAAAAGTTTCTTTCGCGGATTCAACTTATCACAATTAAAGCCGTTTGTGCGCTCGTAAATCGTGCGCATAATACAGATATCAGTCTTTCATCAGTAAAACTATAAGGTAGTTATCAACATTTGCACATAGTCACTGATTAAAGTTCTCTTTCTCCACTCGATAAAAAAAACACTGATTACAAATTACGAAATTACAAATTACAATATCTGACGGTAGATAGCTCGAAAAATAATTATCAACTGATGAGTTTCTTCTTTTCTCCTTAGGTGATTGATGATCGATGGTTTCTGACTTCTTGGGCTTCCTTCTTAGTTACTGTAAAAACGGTAGCCTCGAGGAAAAATCGAATAATCGATATTTCGATATATCGAAGGGCCCACTCGAGACTTGGGTAACTTCGGGCGCGAGATTCGATCCGGGGGTTCCCCCAATTCCAAAAATTTCGGTTAGGTCTTCGGTTTTCACGTACAAAATTCGCGTTGCTCACAATAAAAACAAGGATTCGAAATGGAAAATTTTTCCAATTTCAAACGTGATGCTTCAATTATTAAACACTATAAACTGAATTTCAAAAGCCAAACTTAAAAATTGAACTTCAAATTGAACTTCTTCTTCTATGATCTAAGATTAAAAACTTTGGATTCTTCAGAATCTAAAGTGCTTCTTTTTAGATTCTAATTGATTTAAATTTTGTAAATTCCATTATCGAATCCGAGAACAAGCTAATCTCGGAAAAATTCCTCTCTCCTTTTCTTTTTAACTTTACAACGATTGGATATGGAAATTAGCGAGAGTCGTGAAGGAATTTTCGAGGATACGCGCACATTCGTAGAGACAAATATCGAACTAAAATGAGTTACTTTTATAATACAAGAAGCTTAATAACAACAATTGCTCCATCTCGATTTCAGGAGTTCGTGCATTGGCTTTTTTTCGTGGATTCACGGTCGTTCGTTCGTGTCTTAAAGGTAGATAAGGTACGTTCCTTAATCCTTAGTCCTTATTTTTATAAATATCGAGGAGTTCCTTGCTTATCGAATATGCGACAAACACGCCTCTTCTTGGCGCTAATCAAGGGGTGACGTGATTTAAAGCGCGAGCAAAAATAATTGCAGAGTCCTTCGGGCCTAACCTTTCACCTCCCTTCATTAAGAGGCTGGTTCGTCGTCGGCAAGACTGTGTAGGTCCGAGTAATTCACGATCGCCCGGTGCAGGAATTCGTACTGTGCCTGAAATAAAAAAAAGGTTTTTTATTATTTTATACAAATTGCAGACTCATACATATTCATTATTTTACACATAAGCTGGGGGATTGTAAATTCTCAGGGTGGCCATTCAAACTTCAAAAAAAATTCTAGACCATTTCCCGATTTTCCCGATCAAAAATTACATTTTTGTCAATTGACTGTTAAGCGTTTACAGTAATTATTATTCAATACTAATTGCTTTATTATATAAATTTTGAAAATAATTTAAAATTTTAGAACTCCAAGGCAAAATATGTAATGTAAATTATTGCAAAACTGATGTCAGACTTCACAGCAGAAAATGCTCTAAAAACAGGGGAATAAATTATTTTAAACAACATTAATGCAGGTAACATATTCCTAAGATTTTAAGTCGAAATATGTTACATTTTGAACAAAATAATGGAATTTTCAACCAAAAAAGATGAATTTTCATCAAAAAAGTTGAACTTACAAGCAAAGAGGCGAAATTTTTCACAAAAAGTTGAATTTTCAACCAAATAGTTAAATTTTCAACATACAACGATAAATATTCAACCAAATTATCGCATTTTCAAACAATTTGAATTGTCAAGCCAAACAGATGAACGTTCAACGAAACAGTTGAATTTTCAACCAAAAACGTGATTTTAACAAAATAGTTGAATTTTCAACAAAATAATAAAATTTTCAAGTGAATAGTAGAGTTTGAAACGAAAAATACAAAAGTAGATTTTTAAAATAAAAAAAATTAACTTTCAACCAAAAAGATAACTTTTTAAGAAAATAGTTGAATTAAAAAAAAATTAAATTGTGAACCAAATAGTAGATTTTTTAACCAAAATAGATGAATTCTAGACAAAAAATACAATAGTAGACATTTCAATTAAAAGGAAATAAATTTCAACCATAATGAATGCATTGTCAACCAAAAAAGACTTATCTACCAAAACATGAATTTTGAATCAAACAAGACGAATTTTTTATCCAAAAAGACGATATTTCAACAAAACATTCGGATTTTTGAACAAAAAAGACGACTTTTCAACAATATAATTAAAATTTCAACCAAATAGAATTTTTAACCAAAAAAAAATGAATTCTGAACTAAAATATATTAGGAGACTCTTCAAATAAAAAGAATGAACTTTCAACAAAAAAAATATGAGTCTTTAACGCTATAGATACATTTTCAACAACAAAAATTAATATTTAACCAAATAGTAGAATTGTGAACTAATTAGATGAATTCTGAACCAAAAATATAATAGTAGACTTTTCAATTAAGAAGGATTCATTTGGACCGAAAAAGACGACTTTAGTAGCAAAAAATAAATTTTCCATCCAAAAATATAATAGTAGACTTTTCAATTAAAAAGAATTAACTTTCATTAAAAAAATATGAGTTTTTAACAATATAGCTGGATTTTCAACAACAAATTTAATTTGCAACCAAATAGTGAAAATTTTTAACAAATTCGATTAATTCTGAACCAAAAATATAATACTAGACTTTTCAATGAAAAAACATTTACTTTCAATCAAAAAATACGACTTTTGTAGCAAAAGATAAATTTTCAATCCAAAAGGAGCAATTTTTTGTCCATTTTCTATTCATTCTATTTTAAAATAAAAATTATGATCAAGATTCCCAATTTTCAACAATTTTGGGTTATTTTAGCGTTTTACAACGGAAATGTATTTTTAATAAAAAAATATTATATTTAAAAAATTTAACAATTTGACAGTTTTATATCGAAAATTGGTATTTTTAAACAAAAATAATTAATTTATTAAATACAGGCCAGATATAAAATTATATAATATTTGAACAATAATACGGTATGGTATGTTAGCGTTTTTCACCGAAAATCGGTTATTTTAAACAAAATAAATCATTTGAATTTACAAAAAATTAAGCTTACAATTTTGAAAAATTTTCTGTAATGTTATGTTAGTGTTCTTCGTCGAGATTTATTGGTATTTTTAATAACATATTAGATTTCAATGAATATTTACGATTTTTCAACAACTATAAGTTATGTCGTTGTGTTTCATCTGAAATTGTATTTTTAAACAAAAATCATTAGACTTAAATCCAATGGTTTTTGTTTAAAATAATAGAATTTAGAAGCTAGAACAATTTCGGATTATGTTCGTGTTTTCTGTCGGAAATTGACATTTTTATTAAAAAATCATTTGATTTCAAACAAGATTAATAAGCTTTGAACCATTTTATGTTACATAGTTGTTTTGCATAGATTCATTTTTGCATTTAATAGGTATTTTCAAACAAAAATTATTATAATTAAAACACGATGTAGAAGCTTTTAACAATTTTGCATATGTTAGTGTTTTTCGTCAGAAATTGGTATTTCCAAACAAAAATTGGACAGTTTGATTTCTAGTTAACATTAAAAAGACTTAAGAAATCAACGAAAAAATTTGATGGTATCATATACGATACGTGAAGCCATCAAGATTTTCCTCTCCCTGATTCTCGACTAAATAACAAAAAGAAGATAAAGTATAAAAAAGTAGGTCCTGCGATAGAAGACAAAAATTCCCGCCAAAATTGGGAAATAATAAAATGGAGAAACTTACAAAAGAGCCGATCAAACCATGCCGCTGCGACCGGAGTTTTTTTACCGTGGTAAATATGTCTATTCGTTTTTCTGTTCTGAGTTGTTGAACTAATATGCTAAGGGCTACAAACATGGAACTCCTATCTGAGCCACAACTGCAATGCACAACTAGTGGTCCAGTATTTTCAGCGCCATTCGAAAAGGTCTGATCGACTAGTTCAATGACACCTCGAGTCACTTCAGGAACTTCCCCTTCGACTGTAGGCCATCCATGATACTGATACTGTGTAACGACGATATTCTCGTCGACTTTTGTATTCGAAACGCAGAGCTCTCGCCTTGTGTAATAGGGACAGCTCTCGCTTTGAATATATCGCACCCTTATGTGATCGTACATCGTCTCGTCATCTGGCCAGTATCGAGGACATTTTCTCGATCCCTCGTTCAACTGAAAAGAAAAAGGAATAGAGATTATTATTAACTAGCCAGGGTCTCTACTGATTTTCGTCCACCAAATTTCCGATTTTTCCCGGTTTTAAGTATCAAATCTCTTCTTGTTAAAAGGACGAATAAAAACCATTTACAGGGTGACCACCCACCCGGGAAAACCGGGAGAAAGGAAGTTGAATCAGGACTAAACTAGGATAAAGCCGGGGCTGAAATATTATACCGGGACATTTTCCGAATTTCATAATATTCGCGATTCATAACTTGTAAATTGTTGCTGCATAAAATTTTTTCGATAATTTCATATTTCGAATCTAGAATTTATTAGAAACGAGTCCTAGCATAGCCGATTAAACCGTAAGTTTTTCTAATCATGTTTTATTCCATCATTTATGTTTAAACGCATTTTCCCAAAATTCGTGTTTTAAAAAAGTTTTGGTAAGACTTCGACTAGATATATTTGGAATACCGGGTCATTTTTAAAAATTGTTTAGCAGACATGTTGCTAGGTCAGTACACAAGCTTCTTTTGAAAATATATATTTTTAAAATTTTTAGAGCCTTCATAAGCTCAAAAAATTAGGTCGAAAAAATTCCATCATTTATGTTTAAACGCGTTGTTACACAATTTTAATCTTGACATATTATAACATTTCACAAGCTTTTAAAAGTGGTGCAATGTCAAACGAAAAGTGTTCAAAACTGAACAATTGAAATTCCTCAAAACAATCAATAAGTTATAATTATAAAATTTTAAAAATTAAATTACAGTGAACTCTTGATCATTCCAAGGCGCCCCTATTCCAAAAGTCCCCCGTGATGGGATATTCCAAGTGGCGCAGTTCCGTTACCTCCCACGACGATCCCTGTACGGTCTCGCCCGCGTCAGTGGCTGACCAATTAAAAAGAGTCCCGAAGAGCAGAAAGTCCTCATTGGTTTGAATGGAGTGTTTTAGCATGATGTCATAGGAATGCATACGACTTTTTGGAGAAAATATTCTAAACGTAAAAGTAAGTCATAAATGTACGAATAGTAATATTTGTCAAGTGTAGAATTGTAAAGTGTAAAAATGTAGACCTTTCAGTGTCACGAAATAAAATAAAATATCTAAAATTTGAGGTTAGTGTACCAGATCGTTTTGATCAGAATCGGGTACTGTAACCTCAAATTTCGGACAGTTGCTTGTATTTCGGGAAACTGAAAGGTCCTCAGCCGATAAAAGGATGGAACAGAATTGCGCAAATGCATTCTACACTTGAAAAATATTACTATTCAGACATCTGTAACTTACTTTTACGTTTAGAATATTGTATCCAAAAAGGCGTATGCATTCCCTTGTCAAGATGTACCAACTATGCTAAACTTCCTGACATTTCCACCTATCCTATCACGAACGTGACGTCATGGTACAATACTCAATATTCCGCGAAATATTTGAGTCGTTTTCTGAGTCTATTATATTGATTTTTATTTGGCAAATCGTACTATTTCAAGAAAATGTTATGTTTTTCACAATATTCGATTACATTTTCCATCGTTCTCAATGTTTTTGAACGGTTCGTACGTCAACAAACACACTTGAAAAACACTGGCATGCATGATACGCAAATGCAAAAGACGCACACATGCTTACAGCACGCGCATCGGTACAAGGCCGGGACAGCCAATGAACGTCGCTTGACAAAATCACCCCACGACTCGGTGTAGAGGTAAGGGCCCCTGCAGCCTTGAAATACCCAAATGTTTACGTTACGCATCCCTTGGAATATGCAAGAGTTCACAGTATTTTAAATTTTGTCGTCTTTAAGAATTAACAACGTTCTAAAGCTCTAAAATTTAAAATATATATTCTTTAAGATCCCAAATTTGAAATTGAATCCCTCCATTGAAAATCGTTTAATTTCGAATGCTTTCAATTTGAAATGATTCAATTTTGGACGTATTCAAATAAAAATCTCTGAACTATTAAGGCTTTCCATTTGAAATTGTACAATTTTGAAAGACTTGGTTGATAAAATAATTTATATAATAATAATGCATGCTTTCAATTTGCAATTACTTGAATTTCGAAGGTTTTAAATGTTTAAAATCGATTGAAATTAAGGCTTTCATTTGGAAATTGTACTTTCAAATTGAATTCGAAACCAAAAATATTGAATGTAAATATCTAAAATTATTTAATTTTGAACGACTTCAAGCAATTTGAAATTGAGGATTCACAGAATAAAAAATTTTTCAGCAATTTTGAAAAAATTTCGAATCTCAAAACATAATTTATAAAGCTGCAATTTCAAATTTACGAATTTTTAATGAATTAATGGAAAGTCGATTACTCCTTTTTGAAGGATTCATTTTAAATTATTAATATAAGGATTGCAGCAAGTTTTACGTCATTGGCTCTTGCAATAGATGTCGAAAAAGTGAACAGGATATTGTTTGATTTACCAAACTAATTACAGATTTCCAGTTCATTAAAAAAAATGTTGTGTCTGCCATATCCAGGTTCTGTTGCAAACCCTTACAGTTTTTTTAAAATTAAAGACCTTAATAAGATATAAAAAAATACTTACATCCGAAAGCATGACGATTGTAGATATACAATGTTCCGAAATCATTCTCCAAAAATCCGCGATCGTCGACTCCGCAGGATCTTGCGTAATAATAAACGATTCAGAATTATCGTAACTCTCAATAAACGATGCATTGATATACGTAGAGTGTTCTCTCCCAGGTACAGGCGTCAAAATGACCCGATTTCTATCATAAGGTATCACGGACTCATCCCTATTTTTACACTTATTCTCCTCGGCTCCACCAACCGAGAAAGACTTTCTGTCTTCCAAGACCGCAAGGATTTTCTGCAAGAAAAAAGACCATTCAATTGAAAAACAAGTTACCAAGTTTCTATCAAGAAATAAATAGACAGCTGCACTCGCAGGTGGCTTCAAAGCTAAAAAAATTCAGGGTTGCTACAAATGTCCTGTTTCAAAATTCCATGACTTATCCAGTTTTTCCAGGTCTACATTTGAAAAAAAATCTAAGTCTACGTTTTAAAAATTCCAGTCAATTCTATTCAATTTCAACATATTCTACTAGTCGCAGGCTCATTTACCAACAATTTATTGCACAATTATTCTTATTATTAATATAATTTTTTTTTAATTCTAAATTTATAATCATGTCACAAAGGGCTTTTCAAAAAAGATTGATTTCTAAACAATTCTCATTAATATTATTACAATTTTTTTTCTCTAAATTCCGAAATTATAATCGTGTCACAAAAAGCGCTTTTCAAAAATGACTGAATTCCAAACAAATTTAATTACTAATATTAACTTTTTTTTTCTAAATTCCGAAATGATAATCATATTTTTTATTATTAAAAAATCAATTCGCATCAACTTGAACATTTAAATTTGACCGAAAGGCACTATAATAATGATTAAGACTTTGAAATAGGTGCGACTGAAAAAATTCCAGTCATTTATTCCAAATTCCATGACTATGTATTCCAGGTTTTCCAGAATTTTTTCAAAATTCCCTGACTTTCCCTGACCATTATAAATGCCGCTTTCAGGTATAGAAATAACCTTACACCTGTTTGTTTCTAAATTTATCTTAAATACTTTTAGTGACAACAGCAGAATTCACAGCTCAAAATGCTCTCAAAACAGGGGAAATCGGGTGATTTTTCACGAAAATAGGGAAATAGTAGGGGAATAAATTATTTTAAAAAAAAATAATGTATAGGTACCATATTGAATTCAATATGCAATGCTTAAGATATCAAGTAGAAACATATTGCATTTTCAACAAAACAATTGAATTTTTAACGAAAGAATTTAATTTTCAAGCTAAAAGGTCAAATTTCTAAAAAAAAAAAGGTTAACTTTTAAACCCGAAAAGACGAATTTTCAACAAAAAAGTTAATTATCAACCAAGAAAGATGATTTTTCAACCAGGTAATTGAATTCTCAACAAAAACTAATTTTAGACTAAAAAGTTGCATTTATAACCAAATAGTTTAATTTTCAATCAAATTCTGCTCGCATTTTCAAACAAAAAAGATTGAACTTCAACCATAAACAGTTGTATTTTTAACAAAATAGTTAATTTTTCAATCTGCAAAGATACATTTTCAACTAAGTGGTCGAATTTTCAACAAAAAAATACATTTTCAGTTAAAAAAATTATATTTAAAAAAAATGACTTTTCAATAATATAGTTAAATTTTAAATCAAAAAGATTAATTTTCAACTAAAATTATAAATTTTTAACAAGAACAAAATTAATTTTTAACAAAAAATGTAATAGTTGATATTTTATCTAGAAAAAATATTTCTATTTTAAATTAAAAACAGTTGAATTCGTCCAAAAAGACGAATTTTCAACAAAATAGTTTACTTTTTCAGTCAAAAAAGAAAAACAATATTAATCAAATTGTAAAATTTTCAACTTATAAATATGTATTTTCATTCGAATAGTTACATTTTCAAGAAACAAAAATTAACTTTTAACTTTGAATCCTCAACCAAAACAGATTAATTTTGAACTAAATAGTTTCATTTTTAACCAATAAAGATAAAACATTTCTACCGAAAGAGATGAATTTTCAACCAAATAGTTAAATTTTCTACCAAAATAATAGAATGCTTAAACAAAAAAGACGAATTTTCAACAAAACAGTTGAATTTTGAAGCCAAAAAGATGAATTTTCTACAAAACAGTTGAATTTTCGACCAAAAAAGATCAATTTTTAACAAAATAGTTGAATTTTCAAACAAAAAAGATTACAAAAGTTGAATATTTAACCAAGAAAGCTTTTTCAGATTTTTCAAATAGTTCAATTTTCTACCAAACTAATAGAATGTTTAACCCAAAAAGACGAATTCTCAACAAAATAGTTGAATTTTTAAGCCAAAAAGATGAATTTTCTACAAAACATTTGAATTCTCAGAATAAAAACATCACTTTTTAACCAAATAGTTGAATTTGCAACCTACGAAGATGAATTTTCAACCTACGAAGATGAATTTTCAACTAAATGGTCTAATTTTCAAATAAAAAAGATACATTTTCAACTAACAAAATTAATTTTCAACCAAAAAAAAGAATTTTCAATAAAATAGTAGAATTTTCAACTAAAAAAATATGAATTCTGAACCAAAACCTGTCCCCCTTTATAAGGGAGAGATGGTGACAGAGGAAAGAGTGTGCAATTTGGACAATAGTTATACACAGTTTTATAATCTTAACTTCAATTTATCGACAATTCCCAGATATACCCTGACTTTTCAGAATTCTCTGACCTGCAGGAAACCTGCTTTTCCAGGTCTTCCAGGTCTTGTAGCAACCCTGAAATTGTAATAAATAAAAATAAATAAAAAACTTACATCATATTCCTCCTCCATCCGACACTTCTCCTTCCCATTTTCCCTCTGCCGGAGTCTCTCAATCGCCGCTTTCATCATCGACGCCTGGATTTCCGTGTCTCCATACTGGCCCATTTCCATGAGGGCTCTATAGATAAATATATACTGCTTGAGCGACTGCACGAGGAAGTTCCTCTGATGCCTCAAATCGCAGACAGTATTGAAAATAGAGACTTGTCCCTCCTCAGCGAGCTGCTGCAGAAGAGAATCCAAAGCGACTAGAGTCCCCGTTCTCCCAACTCCTGCGCTGCAGTGGACCAAAATCGGCCCCTTTTCCAGCGAATAGGCCTCGTTGACCCTCTTGACAAATTTCAAAATTGCGTGCGGATGTTCCGGGGCCATAAAGTCCTTCCAAACGAGGAAATGATACTGGACAATCGTCCTCGATTCTCTCTCCCCAGTCCTCGACATCTTCAATTCCCTGACAACGTAGTCCGAAAACGGTCTCTGCCTCACATGTTCGACTGTAATGTCACCAAAGTTTTTCGTTTCGCCTTTATCGGGCCAATATTTGGCACACTTGGTTTTTGAATATTCCTCCAAATTCGTCAGCATCAGAACAAATTCGAGATGCTGTTCCCAGATCATGCGCCAGTAATCGCAAACTGTATTCTCCATGGGCCCTTGGGCGCAAATAAATTTCTTGCGCTCTTTGTAGCCGAGGACGAAGTTTGCGTTGATGTAGTCGGAGCCGAGAATTCCGTCGATTTGGGTGAGACGAACTCGGGTTTGGTCGTAGCATTTGATGTCGGGGTAACGATTTTTGTAGAGGTTTTCGCGAAGTTCGGAGGCTCGGGTTGTTCGGTCGGTGAATTTGTCGGGGAGGAGTTCAAATTCGTGTTGGAATCCGTAATCGGAGTTCCGGTGACGATCGACGTACGATTGGAAGAGATCCGTTTTTGAGATTGGTGGCATGTCTGGTGGACTGGCTGCGACAAGCTGATGACGACCTCTTAGGCTTCTGCAAAGATGTCTGTCAGAGTGAAAGGTCGATTAGAAATTTTGAAGCGGTTACTGCTCTTTTAGGGTTTTCAATGCCCGGTTTCTTCGTCTTTAAATACTTCAAATACTGGATTTGTCATTTAAATTCAAATAAGAACGCTCTATATTCAATCAATTGAAAAACTCCAAAAATTGTAATATTTATTTATTTAACATAATTTAGAAGCTAAAGGGATATGTTAATTTATGATGACAGGCCTCGGACTCATTTCAGAGATAAAAAATAGTGCCAAAATAGTGTCATACAATTTTTCAAGTATTAAAAATGAACTTCAATTTTTATTTAACGCGTTATTTTTTAGTCTATAAATTATCGAAATTCCTATTTATTTATAGCCGACTTCACAGCCTTTCCCCTTTTCTCATTCCTCCACTTAAATGCTAACTGAATTAATAGAACCCAATAATAAAATCCAACTTTGTTGGTTGAAAGTTCATTCTTCTCGATTGAAAAGTCTACTATTAAATTTTTCGTTAAGAATTCACTGAAATTTCAACTATTTTGTTGAACCTTAATCTTTTTTGGTTAAAAATGAAATTGTCTGGTTGAAAATTATTTTTATTTATTTTGAAAATTCAACTGTTTTGTAGAAATATTCGTATTTTTGGCTCGAAAATTAAACAATTTGGTAAAAAATTGAACTATTTGGTTGAAAATCGGTTTTTTTTTAGTAGAAAATCAATTTTTTTTTGTTCAAAATGCAAATGTTTGGTTACAAATTAATCTGTTTTAGTTGAAGATTCAACTCTTTTGTTGAAAATTCATCTTTACTGGTTAAATTCAACGATTTCTTGATTTAAATACAAATCTTTTGGTTAAAATATACCATCTATTACATTTTTTTGTTGAAAATTCATCTGTTTAAAATGAAAATTCAACTCCTTGGTTTCAAAATGAACTACTGTCTTAAAAGTCGATTTTTTTTGTTGAAGATTCATAATTTTAGTTAAAAATTAATTTTTTAAATGAGAATTAAACTTTTTTTTTAAATTCAACTGATTGGTTGTGAATTAACTTTTTTGTTGAGAATTCATATTATCGGGTTCAAAATTCAAATGTTTTATAGAAAAATCGTCATTTTGGCTTGAAAATTCGACAATTTTGTATAAAATTCAATTATTTTGTACAAAATTAACCTGTTTTGTAGATATAATGTTATTTTTTTTTATTTTGAAAACTAATTCTCCTCAAATTTGAAGAAACGAAAAAAATATAAACTAAAAAAATTCAATTTGTTGAAAATTCGTATTTTTTAGTAGAAAATTCTATTATTTGGTTAAAAATGTATGCATTTTGTTGAAAACTCCTCTTTCTGGTAGAAAATTTAACTATTTGGTAAAAAATGTATGTATTTTGTTGAATTTTTTTTTTTAGAAAATTAATCTTCTTGGTTGAAAATTCAACTATTTGGTAAACAATATTTGTATTTGGTTTTATTTGTTGATTCACGTATTTTGCTGAAAATTTTTCTTTTTTTTTTGGCTATATTCAACTATTTTGTATTAAAATTTTTTTTGGATTTAAATATATATAAAATATATTTTAAAAACCTAGCGAATAATTAAATCCAAAAAATATATATAAATTTACACAAAATCATCCAAATTTTGTTCGTTTAAAATTACTGAGGTTTTAAGAACAAAAATAAAATTTTAGAAGATTCAAAACTTGCAAGACTTGCAAATTTTAAAGATTCATGATTAAAATTATTTAAATTTGAACTTAAATCGCACGATTTCATAAAAAAATTGGGAGCGTTTCTAAATATTTTAAATATGCTGTAATAAAATGTAAAATATAACTTTCAAAATTAAACCGATTATAAAAATTACAAAAATGTTAAAATTTCATGCGATTTTCAATTTAGAACTACATGTTCCAATTCTGTTTACATTTTCAACATTTTCAGGTTCTTAGAACATCTAAATTTTCTAGGAAAATCCAGATACTTTCAAAATAAAAAAGGTTTCCGGACTGTATAACCTTCCAAAGTAACAGTATTTTTCATTCCAGACGATTTCTAATTTCAAGAGCTTCTAAATTTATTTGGACTAGCAATTTAAAACGCTCTTGAAATTGAAACGAATTAATCATCAATCTACGATTAAATTTTGGTTAAAAAATAATCAAAAAAGATAACTAGACCTTTATTTTCCTTAATTTAAAGAAATCGGGCATTGAAAGCAGAATCCTTAGCAATTGTCGTCAAAATAAAAAGAGAATAGTCTTTAAATTAATAAACTTTCATATTCACCTGAAGCTGTTCCTCAATGTAATAATTTCTTCGCCTCCTTCTTGTGTCCTTTTCGAATATCTGAGCAAAATACACAGCGTCATTAACAGGACGATGATGAGCAAAATCAGAAAAATTGTAATCTGGAAAATTATTCCGAGTGTCGTCACTTCTTCTTCGGCGGTTGTCATCAAATCCAATCCTCCGTAGAGAGGATTAAAGTAACCACTATAAGCCGCCAGCAGCTGATTCTCTTTAGTTCCATAAACTAGAAGAAAAAAGAATAAAAGACAAATGTTATTACAAAACAACAAATAGTCTCAATTAAAAAATTGTAGATTATAAATGTACAGTTTAATAAGTGCATAAAAACATTGGAGAGCTTTTGATTTCAAATTAAAAAACATGTTTAGAAGAGATACTAAGTTTAGAAAACTTCCCGGCTTTTAAAAATTCGAAACTTTCTCAAATTTCAGTCAGCATTTTCTAGCGCTTCAAAATTAGAATCTTTGAGAATCTCGAAACGCTTTAAATAAAGTTAAATTTCATTACTTAAAAATTGCTTCTACTTGTTTTTTGTAAATTTAACTTCTTGTTTAGTCGAAAAATTTCAAATTTCTCTTCCGTTTCATTTCAACTTCATTCTTTTCCACACTCGAATATTTTCCATTTGAATTCTTATTAATTGGGAAAGATTTATAATTTCAGTTCTTTTCGAAATATAGAAAACTTTTAAACTCCGCCATTTTATATTTGAGGATAATAATAATACTTTTTCTTTCGTAAAACTCAAACTTGAAATTTTTGTTATTTTACATTACAAGATGAATGCCTTTATTCAGAATTATTCATTTTTTTAATTTAAAACTTTTTAAATATATAAGCTTTACTTTTATCCAACTCAATATAAAATGATTTAATCTTAAATGGTATATTGCTAAATTTCAAACCCCCTTTTCTTCAAATTATTCACGTTTCAACGCTTTAGATTTAAAATTATATAAATACAAATTTAGAACAAAATATATTTTAATTTCACACTGAAATATTATGCAATTTTTAACGCTTCAAACTTTTAATTACAAATTATTTAATTTAAAACAATATAAGTTTAAAATTATTTAATTATAAGCACTTTAAGTTCCAGTTTATGGAACATTATAAAGGCTTAAAATTTGAAATTATTCAATTTCGAGTACTTTAAACTTAAAATTGCTCACTTATTAAAAATTTAAGACTGTACAATAGAAACTCTTCATTTTTTAAGAATTAAAATTACAATTATTTGATAAAAAAACACTAAGATATTATGCAATTTGTAATTTTCTCAATTTAAACCCGTTGAACTATTAACAATTTCAAGTAAATTGGTACCATTTTTAATATTATGGATTTCAAACAATACAATTTTTAAATTATCAATTTGATTAAAATTAAAAAACCAGTGAGAAAAACGGAAAAGGCGCCATTTAATATTTTATATTCTTGACTGTGATTAAATCAAATTGCTGATTTTAAAACTCTTTCAATTTTATATATTATTAACTTTTTTGATCGATATTCAATAAAAAATATATCGACAATTAGGGCTTTGATTTGAAAATGATACTTTCAAACAGTACGATCAAAATATGAATTTGTTCACTTTTTAATAATCGGATTTTCGACTTTAAAATCTTGAACCAATAAGTATTACAAATTAAAATGCAGAATGTCTACTGGACTGATTATTTTAAATTCCCGGCTTTCTTCCAGGAAATTGTTTATTTTTCCCGGCCAATTTAAAAGAGTTCAAAAGATTTGTATGCTTTCAAACGATTTTTAAAGATTTCAAGTGATTTCGAAACATTTTAAAAGATTAAAAAATTTCTCATTTGGAACAGAGAAATTAAAAAAAGAATTATAATTCGTAGTTGGAACATCAGATGATTTTTCGTCATAAGAATTACAAATCTGATTTGGAACAGAGAATTTTGTAAATAATTATAAACCTCAATTAAAAAAAATATATATTTTAAACTCCCTTCTTCTAAATCAGAATAAAAATAATTTTCCAAGTCAAATAACAATTCTTTACGAAAATTCCCTGTCCAAAAATCTAAATTATATGTAATTCTTTACGGAAATCTCCTGTCCCAAAGTGAAAATTATAATTCTTTACGAAAATGCCCTATTCGAAAGTAAAAATTATCATTCTTTACGGAAATTCCCTGTTCCAAGTCAGAATTATATTTATTCACACAACTTTACACAATCCCGGTCACTGAATAAATTTCTCGATCATTTTCCGGGTTTTTGCCGGTGAACGAAATACCTGGTTTTTCCGACTTCCCGCTCAGGTAGAAACCCTGAAATTGTATACTTTTGAAAGATTATTCATTAAAAAGTTGAGAATGTACAATTTGAAGCTTACGAAAAAAAGGGAGAGATAAATTTAAAAAAATTGCAATTAATCAGGATGGCCGTTTTAATCGAAGAAAAAATTCCTGGTCATTTCCCCGTTCACGAAAGTTTTTCCCGGCCATTGAAATTAAAAAATTCGAAATCTTAGCGCTGCATTTTTTTCATTTTAAGTAATTAAAACTGAAATGGAAACTAGAGCACTCAAAATGGACCTCTTGAATTTTTAGCGATCAATAATTTACACGTAAAAATGGACGTTTATAACACTTTTCAAGTGAAGAATTTTATATTAAATGCCGTTAAACGACAAAATAAACAATTTTCAACTTCTATCAATTGAATAGATCAAAGGTTTCTGGTTAAAAAATATAATTCCACGCTATCATGTTCAATGCTCTACATTGAAGAATCAATTAATAAATGTGTAAATGTTCAAAATTATGTAATTTTAAGCAATTTTTAGTTAAAAACATTAAAAAATGATCGATTAAAATTTTTTCTAAACTAGAATTTTTTTAATTAGAAGTTAAATTATTTTAATTTTAAGTCGTTTCAAATTAATAATTGATCAATTGTAATTTATACATCAAAATTAAACACGTCCACTTACAAATTAATTTTTTTTAAATAGAACAATTAAAATTGTAACGTACAATATCTAAATTTAGCGCGACTGAAAAATTCTGAAAAATAAAATTGCCTATTTTATAAAATATCAGACACTATAGAATTGCCAATACAGGAAAATTTCCGAATCTGTATAAAAAAAAATTGTTTTGATAATAAATAAATAATATAATAATAAATGAAAATGTAGTAGAAAATTCAACTGCTCAGTTAAAAGTTGAACTACTTCGTTAAATAGTTATTCTTTTGGTTGAAAATTAATCTCTGGTTGAAAATTTAACTACTTTGCTGATTTTTTTTTTTTTGTTAAAACTTAATTTTTTGAACTGAAAATTTAATTATTCCATTTTTTGTTGAACTTTATCTTTTTTGATGGAAACGCAACTGTTTGGTCGAAAATTAATCTGTTCTGGTTGCGGATTTGTTGGGAATTTGTTTTTTTTTTTGGTAGAATTTAACTGTTTTTGAATTAAAATTAAAATCTTTTTTTTTGTAAATTCATCTACTTAGTTGAAAGTTGAATTACTTCGTTAAATAGTCATTCTTTTGGTTGAAGATTCATCACTTTATTTGAAAATTGATCTCTTTGGTTGAATTTTTTTTTTTTTTAATTGATATTTCTTTTTAGTAGGAAAGTCATTTATTTTGTTGAAAATTCCTGTTTTTCTGAGTTTTAAATTAAGCGTTTTAACTGCAAATTTAACTATTCTATTTTTGGTTGAAAATTGATTTTTTTAAATTGAAAATTAATCTTTTTCGTTGATATTTCAGCTATTTGGTAGCAAATTCATGTATTTGGTTAAAAATTTGCCTCTTTGGTTTGAAAAATCATCTGTTTAAGTAGACATTTGTTTTTTATCACATCTTTTTGGTTAAAAGGTAATCTTGTTTGGTTGAGGAGTCAAAAAATTTGTTAAAAATTCGCCTTTTATTAGTAGAATTCAACTGTTTTTGATTTAAAATTAAAACCGTTTTTTTTTTTAAATTCAACTACTCAGTTGGAAGTTTTTTTTTTTGTTTGTTAAAACTTAATTTTTTGAACTGATAATTGAACTATTCCATTTTTGATTGAAAATGTATCGTTTTTTATTGAAAATGCAACTGCTTGGTTAAAAATTAATTTATTTAGATTGAAACTTACATTTTTGTTACAAAAATTCCTGGTTAAAAGTTCATTTTTTTGGTTGAGGATTCAACTAATTTGTCAAAAATACATTTTTGTTGTTGTTGAAGATCCATAATTATAGTTGAAAATTCATCTCTTTAGTAGAAAATTTAACTATTTTAACTATTCAATTTTTTAACGTTGAAATTGGTGAATTTTTAAATTTTGGAAAAATTCCGAACCATCTTTTCAAATCAATTATTATTCTATTTTGATGACTGGAAATACAGTTTAATTTTAAAAATCATCATTCAATTTATATTTACAGTTGATCTGCTCAAAACTTTGATCAAAAATTTTATTTTTCAAACGCTTTTAATTGTTTAAATCTTCTTTTGAGTTAACAAATCAACTTAATAAAAAAAGAGGTATAGTCAAACCTATTTTCAATTGCATTATATCATTTGATATTTCAAATGATTGGATAGATTTTTCTTCTTAAAATTTGTAAAATTCCCGGTCAAAAATAAATTCACTGTCATTTCCCGGTTTCAAAAAAATTCTCGGTTTCTCGGTCCAGCCACCACCATGTTAATTTGTCGATATATTAGCAAAATAGCGGCATCGCTCAAAAAATCTAAAATAGTGTCCATCGCTTACCAATAACTTCAATAAATCCCGTATAATTGGCCTTCTCGTCCAGAAATCCATCCTGTGGCGGAAAAGGTTGTAATTCCCCTTCTCCATTTCCACTTCCATTAACATCTTCCCTCCTTTTTCTCACCGGAGTTCCCGTGAATCCAACCGGAACACTAGTGGTGACATCCCCAGGAATTGTGAATCCTGGAGAAATACTTGAAGTTCCCAAAGGAACCGGAGTTGTTGAATTTGTAGAATTAACGGGAGTTGATGTTTCAGGAATAAAACGTAGCACTGTCGGAATCGGCTTGGGCCTCAGTCCTATACACTTTTCGCAGGCAGTGCTCCCATTAAACGATTCACCGTCCCCAAGAAAAATCTCCGGCATTAAACGATCACTATCGAACATTTCGGCAAGATAGGCACCGTTGGAATTCGATGAGTGAATGTAGTGATAAGAATAAACGTGAATTTCCTCGGGTGGTGGCAAATCTCCTATTGTCTTCTGAGGATCCAATTTCACGAGAAAAACTCGGTAGCAACAGATGGGACCGTTTCTTTCGGAAATTCTCGGGAGGTAGAGTTTGAAAAGCTGGCGACCTTCATTTTCAATTTTCCTCCAGGATCTGAGATTTAAATTGTCTCTGTCTGGCGTTGTTGCTGGCATTGTACAATTCGTAATCGCTTCTTTTCCTGAGCTTCGATGTCTCGTTATTCCGCGAAGTGTTACCTGCAAAAAAAATAATGATAAAAGATCCTATCGAAAAAAAGTTGTGTAACGATATATCTCAAAAATCTCGCAATCATTTTTGTCGAATCCCTGATTGGCTTTTCATTACTTAAAGTTATTTTATATCTTAAATTAAAATTTTTGAAAATTAAATCTATAAATAATCCCTTTTATTAAGAAAAATCATAGTAAACCTTATGCGAATTGAGAAACATTTGTACTTTTAATTACTCTTGCGCGGTTTTATTAAAACTTTCAAATTGTCTAATAAATTATTGAAAATATTGTGCATGTTTTATGATAGAGCTTTTCGCTGGAAATTAGTATTTTTTAAAGAATTTTAATATAAAAC
This sequence comes from Andricus curvator, assembly GCA_932195095.1. Classification (NCBI taxonomy): domain Eukaryota; kingdom Metazoa; phylum Arthropoda; class Insecta; order Hymenoptera; family Cynipidae; genus Andricus; species Andricus curvator. The sequence goes on along the minus strand of CAKNYM010052611.1, from coordinate 241,140 downwards.
CATAAAGTTTCAAAGAAGCCTAAATCTTTTTTTTTTTAATTTTAGGTTGTGTTGGTTTTTTTATACTGGAAATGAGCATTTTCAAACAAAAATCACCATTAAGACAACCCATTTACAACCATTTTAGGTTATTTTAGCGTTTTACGCAGAAAATGGGTATTTTTAATCACAAATCATTAGATTACAAAGAATAAAAAATTTTCAACAAATTACGTTTTTCGGTTTTTAGCGTTCTTTACCGGCAACTGGAATTTTGAAACAAAAAATCATTATATTTATTATACAATCATTATAATTTTGGATAATAGTTATTTACGAAAATAGTTATAGTTTGAACAAGATTTGCAATTTTTGAACAGTTTTAGGTTATATTAACGTTTTTCATAGGAAATTAGTGTTTTCGATATGAAAAATTAGATTTAAAAAAAGATTCTCAAATTTTAACAATTTTAGGTTACGTTATAGCGCTTTACACCAAAAATTGGTATTTTAAAACAGAAATAATTATAATTTTAACAATATTCACAATCTTTTAACAATTTTGTATTATATTAGTGTTTTTTAACGGAAATTGGTAATTTTAATATAAAAAATTAGATTTCAAAATCACGAAATAGTATTACTTCGTGTTCAAAACAGATTCTAAAATGTTAACAAAAAATTGGTATTTTAAATCAAAAATCATTCTAATTTGAACATTATTCAGAATCTTTTAACAATTTTGTATTATGGTAGTATTTTTCTTCGGAAATTAAGATTTTTAATAAAAAAATTAGATTTTAAAAAAGATGGACAACTTTTAACAATTTCAGGTTATGTTAGCGTTTTACACAAAAAATTGGTGTTTTAAAATGAAAAGCATTATAGTTTGAATAAGATTTGTCATTTTTGGACAGTTTCAGGTTATTATATCGTTTTTCACAGGAAATCGGTTATTTCAAACAAAAATCATTAGATTTTAAAAGTTTATATCTTCATAATTTTTTAACAATTTTAGGTTACGTTATAGCGTTTTACACCAAGAATTGGTATTTTAGAATAAAAATCATAATAATTTATAATAATAATTCTTCGAAATGAAATATTTTAAACTGATGCCTCTCAAATTTAGTCTATCCCTTACCCCCACCCCCCTCTTTTTCCTATATTTTATCAAAATCCTCTATAATTCCTATATTTCATTTTTTTTCAATTGTTTACAATTTTTTTTGAAGCTGTGATTAATTTTTCAAGAATTATGAGAAACTCGCCACAATTAATAAAGAAATAAATTATGAATAACTTAGAGAAACTACTATGCAGAGAAAAGAAGACAAAAGCAAAATTGTTGACGATTTGCGCAAAAAATAGAAAACTATTCAAAATATTATACATATTTTATGTTATGTTAGTGTTTTACACCAGAAAAGGGTATTTTGTAATAAATAATGATCAAATTTCAATGATTAAATATTTGTCAACAATTTACATTATATTTTAAAGGTTCATAATTTTTCAACAATTTTAGGTTACGTAAGCATTTTACACCAAAAACTGGTATTTTAAAACAATAATCATTATAGTTCGAACAAGAGTTGCAATTTTTTTTGTGTTTTTCGTCGGGTATTATTGGTATTTAAAAAAAATTATTCGATTTAAAAAAAAATTATTCGATTTAGATGAATATTTACAAATTTTCCACAACTTTAGGTTGTTGTGGCCAAAATTGGTATTAAAAAAAAATCATTAGACTTAAATCCAATGATCCAATGATTAATCACCTTAACAATTTTAGGTTACAGTGACGTTTTACATCGAAAATTGGTATTTTCAACCAAAAAACATTATAATTTGAACAATGTTTAGAATCTGTTAATAATTTTGAATTATGTTAGTGTTTTTTGTCAAAAATTAGTATTTTTGAAAAAAAGTATATATATTTCAAAGAAGATTCACAACTTTTCAACAATTTTAGGTTATGTTAAAAGTTCTTCATCGGAATAACAAATAACATTAACATTAACATTAAAAGAAAATTTACAATCCTTAACAATTTTTTGTTATGTTATGTTACTGTTTTTCGTTTAATATTGCTATTGTTAATAAAAAATCATTATATTTCAAAGAATGTATAAAATATTTGAAAAATAATAGGTTATGTTAATATTTTTCGTCGGAAATTAGTATTTTTTATCAAAAATGCAACGGTTTGATTGTCTATACCGGGTGTCACAAAAGTCCCGGGACGGCTATATATTTCCTCAGGTAAGATATTTTTCAGGGAGGTCAAGGTCATTTTTTAAGTAACTTTCAACGAGGAATTCAATCGTGACCTTTATTTTGATCTTGACGATGACCTTCAAGGTTTTTCCAAGGTCTACTTTTTAATTTATTGGAACCCCCCTTTTTTTACATCGGCAATCGATAGAGCGGGAAATTTTACGTTCTAATATGTACCCAGGTTATATACAGGTACATTGTAACCTTGAAGAAGGGTTTCCAATGGGAAAATTGACCTTGAAATGACCTTGAAAGTCATTGTCAAGGTCATTCTTAAGGCCACTACTGAATACGCCTTGTAAGAGTTAGTAACTTTGCTCGTTACGAACAAAATTTTAAAATTGTCTATTCCCGGGACGGCTGAATATTTCCTCAGGTAAGATATTTTTCAGGGAGGTCAAAGTCATTCTTGAAGTAACTTTCAACGAGAAATTCAATGGTGACCTTTATTTTGATCTTGACCCTGCTGAATACGCCTTGTTAAAGTTAGTAACTTTCCTCGTTACACAAACATTTGAAAAGCTTCTATTCCCAGAGGTATGCAGACCTTGTTTAAATTGGAATGACCTTAGAGTGACCTTCAAGGTTACAATGTACCTGTGTATGGTCTGGGTACATATTTGAACGTACAATTTCCCGCTCTATGGATTGCCGATGTAAAAAAGGGCGTTTCCATTTTTTTTTAAATTGACCTTGAAAAAACCTCGAAGGTCATCGTCAAGATCAAAATAAAGTTCACCATTGAATTCCTCGCTGAAAGTTACTTCAAGAATGACCTCAACCTCCTGAAAAATATCTTACCTGAGGACATATTCAGCCGTCCCGGGACTTTTGTGGCACCCTGTATATTGAAAAAAATTACATACGTTAATTCTCAAGTTAAGACATCAATTTCCATCAATTATCAAAAATAGTGTTCTTGCTTTTTTATTATTTTAGATATAAATAGAGACTATGTACTACAAAAATTTAGAATTAATATTAATTTTATATTTCAATTTAAAAATGGCATGAGACAACAAAAAATAATTGCGCGCGTAGAAGTTAAGTTTGAGGAATGCGAAACTAGATCAGAGATCAAGAAGTTAATCTTGGTTGATAAAAATTATGCTTACGGTGTAATTCGTATTAGGCGGTATCTGGTGAAATTGATAAGAGTGAGCAGTGCCAAGCACATTTTTATCGCTCGGTCCCCAGTGATCGACTTCGAGATGTCCCAAGTCATTTCGATAAAAACTGATGCCAGTTAAATTGACTCCGTATTGCTTGATGACTCCGTTAGGTTTTTCTGGTGGTTCCCAAGTTACAGAAATAAAACTGGTGCTGCTTATGTTGTCGTAACGACACGTGACGGAAAGATTTCGAGGAGGACTGGCAGCTGAAAAAGATGAAAGAGTCTCTTGTGAAATTAAGAAAAAAAATCATTTTAATTTGACAGGCTTCCATTTGATGAAAACTATTGATGGTGGCTACTAAAATCGAAGAAAAAAATTCAAAACTAAACTGAAAATTGAAATATTCAAAGTGGGACTCTTTTCAATTCGAAGCATTTAAAATTAAGAATAGAAATATGTAAAATTCAGCGACTTTAACTTCAAAGGTTCATAAATGTACAATATAAATAAATTTTAAACTTACATTTTTTTAAACTAAAAAAATTCAGTACTAAGTATTCAAAACAAAATGTTTTTAAATTGTTAACGATTCGGAGCTAAAAGTAACAATTTTCATTTTGAATCTTTCAACATTAAATATGTCATCATTCAAAGCTGAATACTTGAAAGATTTTTAATTTTTCAAATTGAACATTCAAAAACTCGAAACATTAGAAACCGTGCATTTTGTAATTAGAAAAATTCCTGATGGAATAATTAAAAATTAAAAGAGTTAAGAAGTAACTTCTTCCAATTCAAATTTTTCAAACTGATTCTTTTTAAAATTTTGAACTCAGTTTCCAAATTTCAAATTTTTAACTTTGCATCGTAGAAATTTGAGAAATTATAAATTCGGGCATTGTCAAGTGATCTTTAAAGCGATTGGATAGATTTTTCTACTAAGAATTGACGAATTTCGGATAGAACATTAATTAATTGCCATTTTCACTGTTCACAATTTAAGATTTTTTGATAGGAAACATTTCAAACTGAATAAAACATTTTCTTTTTTATTGCAACTACTTAATCTTGGATTATTTTAATATAAATAATGGAAAATTAATATTTGTCAAATTGTGCTTTATACTTTTAAAAATTCAGCAATTTAAAGGTCTTTCACTATTGATGCTTTTAATTTGAAATCTTTTAAACGTAAAATTTGGTCGTTTTTATAGTTAAAGCTTGGGTTTGATTTAAAATTTTAAGATTTTTAGTTTGGAAAAATTCAGATTTACATATAATTGAAGAATTCAATTCAAAATCGTTTAATTTCAAAAGCTTTTAATATGAAATTATTGAATTTATTAAGTTGCAATCAGAAATTATTCAATTTCGAATGCACTGATTTTTGACGATTTAAATTTGAAACCATACAATCTTAAACGTTTCAATTTAAGGTGGTTCAACTTTAAAAGCCTTCAAATACAAATTATTCAATGATAAAAACATTTTGAATGATTCAATCTGGAGTTATTATTTTTTTAACGATTGTAACGTAAACGTTTTCGTGTATTAAAGCTTCGACTTCAAATTGTTCAACTTTAAATGTTTAAATTCTAAATAGTCTAATTGCATATGTATCGATTTCGCACGTTTTTAAATCAAAATCCCTCAACTTAAAACTCTTTTAATTTTAAATTACCCAAGCAATTCAAACCAGTATTTTAAAGATTTTAATTGAAAAATAAACGAATAAACAGTATAAGAAACATAAATAAATTAACATTTTTCAATTGAAGCTTTCAAAAATAAATAATTTTAAACTTGAAGTTATTATCATTTTTCCTTTCATATATTTCAAAGCTTTCAAATATATAAATTTTTCTAAAAATGAAGATGCCCTTGACCTCCAGAATATCAAAAATTAAAATTCTATTTCAAAACGGCTTCAATCCAAAAATCGAAAAATATTTACCGCCATCGTAAGTCGTGCCATTAATTTCTGCACTCCAATTGCCACACTTCTTCGTGTATTCGCTGCAAGCTTGAGCTTTAAACTTGTAAGTAGTCGCTGGTTCGAGATTCATAAACGCATAGTAGTTTTCAGCATTCGCAGCTTGTGTCGTCTCCAAATTTTCACCATCATGAGTAGCCTTTAAATTATAAAAATGAACATGTTCTTTCAGTTCCTCAGTCTCGGGCAAGGACCACATTATCGTAATTGAATTTTCAGTCGCGCCATTCGCCTGAACGTTGGGTATGAAAATCGGATCTGAAACAATAAAAAAAATTTACTTTTTGCAAATTCATTTCCCAATAAATATTTCTTTATCAGGGCGTCTACTCAAATCCTGGGGAAAAATTCCCTGACAATTCCAGGTTTTTCCAGGAATCTCAAGTTTTTTCTAAATATAATTTTTCATACTACGGAGCTATTCAAATATTTCGCATTTTTTAAAATAATCGACTCGGAATATGTACACATTTTCACAAGCTTATTATAAATAATGTTTTTTGTCAGTCTCTAGGGATTCAATTAATATGTTTAATTTAGAAAGCGTTTACAAAATATATTACAAGATATTCATAAATATATTAGCACCATCGATTAATTAAATAATTAAATAATACTACAAACATAATTAATGATTTCTTGAATTTGCCCCTACAGAATAATTCAAACAAATTTTTGTTTTATCTTCTTATACTTAAAATTCATTGCATATTTAGGAAAAATTAATGTAGTTACTATATTAATATCAATTTAAGCAGCTTCAAATTCCTATCTTTTCAAGTAAAAATATTATATTTTCAACAAGGGAGATGAATTTTTAATCAAACAGTTCATATTCGTATTCATATTCATATTTAATGAATCCCAATAGCTTTAAAAGCCAATTACAGGGTTTCCTTAAGCATAATTCTAGGTTATAATGAAAACAGTGTGTGTCTATCTCAAAAGTCTAATGCTATCTAAACATTTTAAAATAGCTATTCACATTCTCTCTTATTTAATATAAACGTAATTGCCATCTCGTGGAGTTTACCATGGATGAGTAAAACAAATCGAACTCTTTGCCGTGCTTCAAACAGAAATCATTCATTCTTATACACATCTTTTGATCTGGTGAATTATGTACATTTCCAGTGGTAATATAAAAAGGACTTTGCAATCTGGACTCAAACTGAGGCACTCTAAATAGTAGTCTACTTTAAAGATATGGACAATCTATTTTACTCTGCAGTATTTTGTGAAGAAATCTAAAAAAGGAAATTTACCTTCTCTCTTCCAGCGACATTATATTAAGTCGGTTATAAAGTTTTAAGTAATTGCTTCCTCTTTCTGGATAAATTCTATCAACTTTATACACCAAGTATCTAACGAATTTTTTTTGTACTCTTTGGAGTATCATGAGTCACAAATTTTGGATCTAAAATTATTGAAGCATACTCTAGCTTAGCCCTGATCAAGCTGTTGTACAGTAGCGTTACTACTTCCGGATTATTAAATTTCCTACACGACCTGAATACAAATCAAATCATTTTATTCCCATGATTACATATAATATCAGTGTGCTCTTTAAAACTTAATTGTGAATTAAAATTAATTGAATTTTCAGCCAAAAGGATTAATTTTCTACCAACAAAAAAAAAACAACCAATTTCAAACAAAGTGATGAATTTTCAACTACAATAATGAATCTTTAACTGGAATAGATGAATTTTAAACTGAAAAGATGAATTTTTAGCGAAAGAGTTTAGCTTTCAACCAAGTAGCTTTATTTTTAATCTAAAAGATGAACTGTCAACTAAAAGTATGAATATTTAACTTGAATACTTGAATTTTCAATCAAAAAGATGATTTTTCAAACCAGAAGATTAATTTTGAAAAAAGAACATTAATTCTCTAAAAAAAAACGATTTTTTAATAAAGTACATGAATCTTCAACTAAAAACAACAAATTTCCAACCAAATAGTTAATTTCGAACTAAAAAAGAACAATTTTCAACCAAGAATGGAACAGTTAAATTTTCAGTTAGAAAAATAGATGTATTTTAAACACTAATGTTTATTTCAACCAATTAGTTTTATTTTAAACCAAAAAGATGAATTTTCAACTAAAATTATAAATATTTAACTGGAATACTTGAACTTTCAAACAAAAAGATGAATTTTTAAACCAAAGAGATGAATTTTCAAATAAAATGATGGAACACTCAATTGGAATACTTACATTTTCAGTTAAAAAAGAATAATTTTCAACAACAAAAAACTAATTTAAAAAATATACACTTTCAAATAAAGTGGTGAATTTTCAACTAAAAATGACGAATCTTCAACTCGAATATAATATAAATTATTTGAAACAAATAGTTTAATTCTGAACCTAAAAGATCAATTTGTATAAAATGGTATAGTTAAATTTTCAGTTAAAAAATTGATGTTCAAGCAATGAGGTGAATTTTCAACTAATTAATGGAATATTCAATTGGAATAGTTACATTTTCAGCTAAAACAAATTAATTTTTAACTAAAGAAAACTTTTAACAAAAAAAACAACTAATTTTCAACTAAATAGTTAAAGTTTCAACTGGAATAATTTAATTTTCGGTAAAAGAAAAATAATTTTCAGCCAAAGAAATAACGATTTTTCAACAAAATAGTTCATTTTTCAACCAAAGAGTGGAACTCCAAATTATTTCAAATAAATTGCAAAAATATTTTGAAACCGCTTTAAATCTTAGAAACCCTACGAACCCCCTCAATTCTTGTGAATAAATTCCTTGAAATTCATTAAAATATCAAAAAATCCCGTGAAATTACATAAAATCTGATATTTCCTGAAATCCCGGAAAATTAATTAAAATCCCTAAAAATCTTTTAACATATCCAAAACCTTATAGATCCTATAAAATCGTTCGAAATCCTTTCAAATTATTGAAATCTATTGAAAATTCTTCGGAATCTTTTAAAATACTCGAAAATATTTTAAACCCCTTGAAATCCCTTAAAACTTTCAAACGTCTTGAAAATTCCTTGGGATTTTTAAAAATACCCTAAAATCTGAAAAAATATACAAAATCCTTTGAAATCCCTTCAAATTATTGAAATGTATTCCGAATTCCTTCAAATCTTTTCAAATACCCTAACATACTCTAAATCTTTTGAAATCGTTTGAAACTTTTAAAGCGCTTGAAAAATAATTTGATGTTTTAAAAATACCATAAAATCCTTCGAAATCCCTTCAAATTATTGAAATCTATTGATAATTCTTTAGAATTTTTTAAAATACCCGAATATATTGCAAATCCTTTGAAATCTTTTAAAATCCCTTGACACTTTTTAAACCTCTTGACAATTCCTTGCAAATTTAAAAAAAAACCCTAAAATCTGGAAAAATATCCTAAAATATTCAAAATCCTTTGGAATCCCTTCGAATAGAAATGCATTCCAAATTCCTTGGAACATTTTGAAATACCCTAACAGATTTCAAATCCTTTGAAATCTTTTGCAATCCCTTGCAACTTTTTAAAGCTCTTGGAAATTCCTTGGAATTTTTAAACATTCTCTAAAATCTTAAAAAAGATATATAAAAGGATAATTTTTTCACGAAAAAGGGGGAAAACAGGGCAAAGATTAAACCTTTACATGTATAAAAAAAAGACACAATCTTTTTATAAGAAATTGAATAGTTTTTAAATAATGTCAAATGACTTTTTAATGATATCTGCCATTAAAGAATTTATTTTTTTGAATTAGATATACATAGATCGTTCAAAATACATTCACGGCGATAAAAAAAAAGCCTGAGAAAACATCAAATTTATTAAGATACATAATCAAGAATATTGATTCACATAATTGGTTCACATAATCAAGAATATTTCCTCTTCTAAAAATGCCTTCAATGATAATTAAATCGTGATACTTATGATTAAATTAAAATGAACAACAATACTCTTATGCTCTCACACTCAAATTAAAAATAGTTCAAGTTGGAGCGCATTATTAAAAATAAACTATTTCAAAATATATAATAACAAATTTTTAAATAATAAGCGTCCTACAAATTTTTTAAACGAAATCTCTTGAAATTCTTTAAAATCTTTTGAAATTTATTGAGTTCTTTCATACTCCTTTAAACTGTTGAAATCTGTAGAAATCCCTTGAAATAAAGTTTAATTTATTCCCTGAAGTTCACTAGAAATTCGTTAAAATCCCTTGAAATCGTAAAAATCCATTAAAATAAGCAGAAATCATTTGAAATTCCTTGGATATAAATTAAATTTGTTCATTAAATTTGTCTTTGAAAAAAAAATTTCAAATCAAATACACATGCTATAAAATCTAAATCACCATTTTAAGACAAAACAAAAGTCCACTATCAAGCGGAAGTGTTGCCTAAATAAGGCCAAAAAAGTATGATTAGATAAAGTTACCCAGTTTTGAAAAAACAGATGTGGAAGTTGATAATCTCAAAGTGACACTGATCACAAATTGGAGCAGGCTCGGCTGCGAATTGGGATAAAAAATGTAATCTTCAGTTTAAATAAAAAATAAAAGCTCACTCTCGAGATATAGAGTTTTTGAATGAGAGTAAGAAAGTTTTCAGTCATAAAAGTTAGCCAATTCCGAGTAAATCGTCCAAGAATTTTGAGATTAAAATTTCACAGGTTATGAAAGTGGGTGTTAGGTAGCGATTGAAATTTGAGTTTTCAATTTTTCACAAAAATAAAAACTTTCTTCCGAGATATGGAGAAGCTAAATATGCATAATGAATGTTTAATATAAACAAATTATTCTGTCCCGAGAAAATCAAAATTTGGCGTGACGGTATCGAACTGACATAGACGAATTTTCGGTGAAAGGACTACAAAAGGAAGAATTTTTTTTCAACAAACAATAATAATATCAGGAAATATCGATGCTGAAGGGGGGAAAAATATTACTAAGCTAAAATACTACACTAAAATTTTAACTTAAAAACTTAAATTTTTGTTACTACTATATTAAAAAATGAGAATTCGAAAATGGTTTAATTTGAAACGCTTAGAATTTGAAATTATCTAAGCACTAAAAACAGTATCTATTAAAAAAAAAATTTAATCTACGAAGTAAAAATAAAAGACTTAACGATGAACATTTTTTAATATTTGAAATGCTACAAATACTTGAATTTTAAACCAAAAAGATGAATTTTCAACTAAAATGATGAATGTTTAACTAGAATAATTTAATTTTCAACTAAGAAGATTAATTTATACCAAAAAATAAGAATTTTTAACTAAAAAAGATAATAATTATTCTTCCACCAAAAATCAAGTAGTTAAATTTTTAATTAAACAATTAATGTTCAACCAAAGAGACGAATTTTTTACTAAAATGATGGAATATTCAACTCGCATATTAAAATTTTCAGTTGAAAAAATTAATTTCAAACCAAAAGAAAACGAATTTTCAACAAAATATTCAAATACAGTAATATAAAGCTACTTTTACAAATGAAGAATCATTGTTATTCAATTCCATATTGCAATTTAAAAAAAAATTAAGCACGCTTTCGAAAAAATGCCCTGATATTTCCGGGTTTTTCCAGGTATATAAAAATTCCCTGACGATTCAAAGTTGTTCAGGTTTTCCAGGAAGGGAAACTGCTGATTTTTCCCTGATTTCCAGGTTTTCCCTGACCTGCCGCCACCCTAAAATTCACGGCCTTTTCCCGATTTTCCTGGTCAGTTAGTCACCCTCTATATTTCTACAAAATATTTATTCCGTACCTTCTTTTAAAGTAGTAATCCATTCTTGAGCAGTTTGAATATGAGAACTGCCCACGGCATTAGTGGCGCTAATTTTAATTTTATAAGGTGTCTCTTTTTCCAATCCAGTTAAAACGTAACTTGTAATTCCGCCTCCGATTTTTTCCATATTATATTGCCACTGATCTGTTCCTTTTTTTAAATTCTGAATGAAATATCGTTCAATCGGCTCATTGCCATCGTTCACAGTCCAGTTCAAAAATATACTGCCGGCCCCAACAGCTTTCATAAAGTCTATATTGACCTGCGGGACTTCTATCACAAAAAGATGAACTTGTGCGGATAAACTTGTGCTATAATCTCGAGCCAGACATGTGTAAGTGCCATTGTCTTTTCTAGTGACACTTTTAAAATTTAATTGCAGTTGGACATAAGTCTCGTTCACTTTTTTAATGGTCGTGTGATCTTTTAAAAAACCTTCATTCTCTGAATCGTTGCCTTTCGCCCAACTGAAATTTTGGAGAGGATCACCGTAAATGTGGCACGTCAGTGTCGCTGGCTCCAAGACTTTCGTCCTCGTCTTTTCTCTAGGCTCTATTTTACCCGGTTCTGAAAATAAAAGAGCAATTTTTATTATTGATTACAAAAAAATATAAAACAAGATAGCAATGATTCTAATTTCAAGTTTTCGCCATTTCACCAGGGATCACAGCGGTTCATACAAAATTTTGTATTTCATAGTACCTACATATTATCTAAAATAATAGAAAAGCAAGGACAATATTTTTTATAATGGATGAAAATGGATATCTTAATTTTATAATTAATATATAATATATGTGTACAATATATATACAATCATACCGTTGCATTTTTGTTTAAGAATACAAATTTACGGTGAAAAACACTAACATACACTATTAATTTTTAAATATTGTAAATATTCCTTGAATTTAATGATTTTTGATCAACAATAGCAATTTTAGAGGAAAAAAACTAGCATAACGTAACCAAAAATTGTTAAAGATTGCAGATCTTTTTTTTTAATCTAATGTTTCTTGTTTAACAAGGAAATTATCGGAGCTGGGACTTTTCTTTTAAATCTCATAAATTCCCTACTGACCCATTTTATAAAAAATCGACTTTCTCACATTTTTTTCAATAGATGGAAATGTTTATTTATTAAATTTGCATGTAAAATTATTGAAATATCACATTTTTAATACTTGTTTTTATTACAAAATTCGCTTTTTTCTTTAATTATGAACAGTTTTAAATTAGGCTGTGTCTAGTCGTCCTGAAAAATTGGGGGAGTTGTAAAAGGGGATGGACACTCCGTTAAAATTAAAGCAAATTGAATTTTCAACGTAAAAAATTATGAATCTTCTAAATTTTATTATTTTAAACAAAAATCATTGAATAGTATAGTTCGAAAATACCAATTTTGCAGGTGAAACACAGCAAAATAACTTAATGTTGTTAAAAAATTGTAACTATATTTTGAAACCTAATTGTTTTGTATTAAAAATACTAATAATTACGGACAAAAAACACTAACATAGCGTAACATTCAACTGTTCCACATTGAAAATATTTTTTTAAATTTAATGATTTTTGCTTCCCATTGCTGTTGAAAAATTGTAAATATGCTTTGAAATTTTCTAATTTTTTATTAAAAATACCAATAATTTTCAATAAAAAACACTAACACATCATAGCAGAAAATGGCTAAGAATGGTAAATCTTCTTTGAAATCTATATCGGAAACTGCTAGCTTAACCGACAATTGTACACAAAATTTGATGTTTTTTTTTACTAAAAATACCGATTTCTGGTGTAAAGCGCCAAACATAACCTAAAATTGTAAAAAAGTTGTGAATCTTCTTTAAAAAGTTTCTTCTTTCAAATCTAATTTCTTTTATTAAAAATACACATTACCCAGGAAAAACACTAACATAATCCATCATTGTTAAAAGATCCTAAATCTTGTGCAAATTATAACAATTTTAGTTTGAAAATACCAATTTCCGGCTTAAAAGGCCAGCATAACCTAACATTTTTAAAAAGTTGTGAATCTTCTTTGACATATATTTTTACATTCTCATCATAATGAGAAGGTATTAGTTTTATGTAAAATTTGACTTAGTCGGTTTTCATCAAATCTCCACGTTTTGAGACCCCCTGAGTCAGAAAACACGATTTTCACGAAGGTGTCTGTCCGTCTGTCTGTCTGTAGTCTGTAGGCACGATAACTTTCAAAAAAATAATCAGATTGGATTGTGCTTTGGCTAACTTGTTCAAGGCCTAAAAAGAAAGAACGAGTTCGTTAACCAGCTATTTTGGATCAAAATTCAAAAAGTTAGAGCATTTTGAAAATTTTTGAGATCATTTTTTGTAAGTTTTAAAAATTCTATGTACGGCTATTCATAGTACTCGAAAACTCGAACAATTTATCCTAATGATATTTTTCGATAAAACTAAAATTATCAGAGTTATAGCATTTTCAAAATCCAAAAAAACAAACGAAAATTAACATTTTAGGCGGAACAACGCACGATATGAAAAAAATTCAAGAGAAGAAAAACGTTGCTTTTTGAAATTCCTACCAGATTATCATAACAACTATTTTAATTTTTTCGACAAATCAAAAATTCAAAATTTGATCGCCAAAAAGAATGAAAAATTAAAAATTACATTTTGCGGTCAAACTATGCAAGATACAAAAAGAGATAAGAAGACAAAAATTGTGCACCCAGAAAAGATCTACAAATGGGTCAATAATCACTTTTTAATAGGACGCTTAGTTTTTCTTTTATTCGTAAAAAATAACATTAAAAATTAAAAAATTTAATTTTTGGACAAACGACACAAGCTATGAAAAAAAATTAATAGGCGAAATTTGTTCACTTAAAGACGATCTACGATTTTGTTATTTATAATTTTTAGAAAGAGCGAGTAGATTTTTTTTTCAATCGTAAAAAGTAAGAATAAAAATTTTTAAAAATTGAATTTTTGGAAAAATGACACGAGTTGCAATAAAATGTATAATAGCAACCTTTTTTGCACAGGATGTGCACTTTTTTAATTATAAGAACAAGACAATGAAAATACGTATGTTTCAATACCAATACATACTATGAATTGTGATAATATTTTATTGAAATGATAGATATTTCAGAGTGTCTAAGAATAAAAATTAGTGCAAAATAAGGAGCAAATATTGAAGTAATCATGAAAAATAAAATGTATACATTATTTTGCAATATCTGAATAAGCAGTATCAGCTTAAGTACAGAAATAAATATAATATGCATTTGATATAATAGTGTTGAACACAATGTAGAAAAGTTCGCATTTTTGACAAAATCGAGTGCAAAGCACGAGATACGTGATGACAATGTGTTCGTTAAAGCCGAAGGAGCTTTAACAAAAGAGAATTCACAATCACCAAAAAACATGTACAATATTTTTAATAAATAGGCGTATAAACGAGGGTAAGAAGGTTATCGGTAGAGCATGGCCCATTCTCAGAAGTAAAAATATATCAAATAAAGCTAAAAAGGCAATACATAGTTCTATATTTATACCGACTGTACTGTACGGTAGCGAGACGTGGACCTTTCAAGAAAAGGATAAGAGTAAAATTAACGCGATTAACATGAAATTCCTGCACATATGCGGCAAAACACTGATGGACAAAGTAATTAATGAGATAATCCTCAAAGAAAGTGGTGTGGAGGAGACACTAATTGACACATGTGAAAGAAATTTGTTAAGATGGTTTGGGCCTTGTTGAGAGAATGAAAGATGAACGACTCACGAAACAAGTGTATCAAGGTAAAGGAGGTAAAGTAAATGATAGTGTACCTAGAGGCAGACCGCGGAAAGAATGGTTAGAATGTGTAAATGAGACCCTCATTCGAAGAGACATAAGAAGCCATAGAAAAACAAGAGCTTGCATAAAAAAACGCATGGACGTGAAGGAAGTTAGAGAGGTATGCCAGGACAGAAAAGTGTGGCGACAATAGTATATTGTGCATCGAGTGGGAGAAGTAGGCGATTCTAGACGAGTGTGAAGTTTGCCGCGCGAGCGCAGCGACCTCGGTAATCACACGTGTCGAATCGCCGTCTCCCACTGGTTCACATAATACTTTGTCCAACACTCGCTTCGCTTTGAAAACTCACTTCGACCCCTGTGACGTCATCAGTTGAGGAATCGGCAACTTCGTCGTCTCGAGACGAGCCTCCAAAGTCGCATTTCATTCGCGGGTGTTGGACAAATAGTTTATAAAAAGAGTGTCAGTAGAGTGAATGACGCCTGAAACAAAAGACCTTGCATACTAATGGGCCTGAGTGGGGAGCTTCACATGACGACCTTGTAAAGCTCTTCACTTGAGGTGATGGCTAAAGAGATTGATCGGCAACCTGGGTCGGAGCAGTGTTGTGGAACGAACGTGTTATTTAAATAAATAACACGAGAATTCTAGATCAATCTAAAAAATCAATACCTCCTTCCTCACATACCCTCTTCCTCACCGAGTGAGTCACGCTTACCCAGAAAGGGAAATGCCTTCTTAGTGGTATAATAATATTAGATAATTTGACAGTTTTAATTTTACCGCGCAAGGGTATTAACAAGCACAAATGTTTCTCAATTCGCATATGGTTTCCTATGATTTTTCTTACAAAAAGGGATTATTTGTATATTTTCTTTGCAATATTTCAAATGTAAGATATAAAACAACTTCAAATAATGAAAAGCCAAGCAGGTTTTCAACAACAATGATTGCGAGATTTTCAACCACTTTTTTAGTTACACCCCTTTTTTAAGATAGGAAAACATAAATTTAATATTGATACAAAATTTTCTTATTTGATAGAATCTATTATCTAAAATAATAGAAAAGAAAAGAAAGGACAATATTTTTGTATGGCTAATCAAACGATTGCATTTTTGTTCAAAAATACCAATTTCTGACGAAAAACACTAACGTAACCTAAAGTTGCTCAAAATTGAAAGTTTAATTTTTGAAGTCAAATGATTTTTGTTTAAAATAACCGATTTCCGGTGAAAATCGCTAATATACCCTATTATTGTTCAAATATTGTAAATATTCTTTCAAACCTAATGAGTTTTTATTGACAATAGCAATCTTAGACGAAAAACACTAACATAAGAAATTGTTTAGGATTATAAATCTTCTTTTAAAAATGCGAGCATAATCTAATATTAGTATTGATTTCTAGGAAAAACAGCCAACAAAACTAAAAACTGTACAAAAACTCCGAATTCAATGACTGAATCATAACAGAGCCCCACTAAAAAAGTGGGTTGTCCGACAGACAAGAGTAGTCACATCCTATGAATTTTGGGTCGCTGAATCCGACTCCAAGGTCAGAATTCGGCCATCACCCTCAGTTTTTTTCTAACCTCAAGAAACACCGTTTTTTTTTACTATATTTGCATTGGAAAATATTGTAAAAAAACCGTGTTTTTTTTCAGTCTCGAACACAAATTCGGATTAAGCGGCGAAAAATACATAGAAATGGTATTTTTTGGTCCGCCGGGCCCAATACTTTGCGGTGGGGGAGAGGCTGCACAGAGTACAATACCGTAAAACCTTGCCGATGTTTTTTTAGGTTAGAAAAAAACCTGAGGGTGATGGCGGAATTCTGACCTTGGATTCGGATTCAGCGACCCAAAATCCATAGGATGTGACTACTCTTGTCCGTCGGACAACCTAAAGTTGATGATAAATTCTAAATATTCATTGAAATCTAATATATTTTTATTGAAAATATAAATAATTCCCGACGAAGAAGACTAAAATAACACGAAAAACGTTAATATAATCTAAACCTGATCAAAAATTTCATATCTTGTTCAAACTATAATGATTTTTATTTTAAAATACCAGTTTTTTGTTTAAAACGCTAACGTAACCTAAAATTGTTGAAAAATTATGAACCTTCAAGATCTAATGATTTTGGTTTAAAAATGTCAATTTCCGGTGGAAAATAGCTAACAAAACCGAAAAACGTAAATTGTTGACAAATTTTAATGTCTGAAATCTAATAATTTGTTATTAAAAATAGCCATTTTCGGTATGTATAATATTTCTTCTCTGGATCGTAGTTTCTCTAAGCTGTAAGCTATTCATAATTTCTTTATTAATGGTCGCGAGTGTCTTACATTTCTTAAAAAAGTAATTGCAGATTCAAAAAAAAGGGGGGGGGCAAAAATGGTAAAATTGAAACTCGAAAAACCTCATTTAAATTTATTATAATGGTAAAATTATCAAATATAGGAATATACCGGATTTTTAGAAAAATAGGGAGAAAAAGAGAAAAAATATGGAATAGGGAACTGACTGTGATCCTTTTTTTAGGACATTAAAAAAATTGTTAATTTGGGATGCATAATTTAAAAATATTCCATTTGGAAGAATCTCAAAGAAAATTCAATTATTTATGCCTAGTTTTAAAATGGTTTCATTTTTAAGGCTTTGAACGGTTTGAGCTTAAAATTGGTAATTTTAATATAGTAAATTAATTAATTTTCAGCTGAAAATAATTATGAGTTTTATGATGCAAAACTAATCGTAGGTGGCAGCACCGAGCCGAGTACTAGACCCTCTGTCGATGAGACGAAAAAAATATAGTGCTAGGTGTAAGGTTGCTTATCATTAAATATATGAGGGTAAATAATCTTTAAATATATGTTTGGTGCTTATATACGAAGGTAATTTATACTTTTAGTGGAAATCATACATACAATGGGATATATGGTGAACTATAGTAAACCTAACCTCACTTTGCATGTGACAGAAAAGGATTTATCAACCTTTTACGAATGCTATATGATAAATATTGATAAAAAAGTTTGAAAAATATATTTTGTTATGTTTACAAGGTATAAATGGCACTTTATACTTATTAACCAAATTTCTTTTCTTGAAATTCGTATCTCATTGACAGAGGGTCTAGTACTCGGCTCGGTGCTGCCACCTAAGATTAGTTTTGCATCATAAAAATTGTTCAGCTAGGATACTTTCGCTTTGAAGGCTTCGAATTTATTTAATATTGGAAGCCTTTAAACGCATCAAACTATTAAGCCCTTTTTTAATTGTACACTTTTTGAATATTGACAACTTAAAACAGTTCTTAAATGTCTCAGTCTGAATTTATTAAATTTTCAACGCCTTCAGTTAAAAATTGATTAGCTTCAAACGAATTCTATTTTGAAATTTTTAAAGTTTCAAACTTAAAAATAACTATTAAGGAATTTGATTGGAAATTGTAGACTTTTGAAAAATTTTGAAGTAAAATTATCCTGGAAATTTTCGATTCAGAACGGATTCGCTTTTGAATTATTCAAATATTAAGGCTTTCAATTCAATATGAAATACGTGTACTATAATAATAATATTGATTCTATCTGATATTAATACATTTTTAACATTTCAAATTAAAAATTCTTTACTCATTAGGGCTTTTAAGGTATAATTAATATTTATTATTTCACATTTAAAAAGGCACAATCTTGAACGTTTCAATTTAAAATTGTTCAATTCAATGCACTTCTAGTTGTAAATTATACAATTTATCCAATTTTTATTTTGAAATTGTTCGGTTTTGAGTCTTAAAATTTGAATCGCAGAGAAAAAGTCTGGAAATACGAGAAAACGCGGAGAAACAAAATAAATTATTCCTGAGATTTGAAAAATTAATTCTTTAATTTTTTAAGTCAGAAAGGTGCAAATTTGAAAAGGTCCGGTAGAAATTACGGGCATGTATCGGTATTATATTCATAATTGTTTATATTTATTTTTGAATCTGTCAAATGTTAACTGACTTTTTATACCATTAAGCTATTTCCCTTTCGGCGGGCCTCTAGGGGTAAGCGTGACACTACCCGATTCGGGTAGTGTTTCTAGGTGGATAGTTTCTTGTAGTAAATAACTACAAGTGTGAGCTCACCACACCCACGGCCGCCAACAGCAACGCAGTAGTATCAGACGGTCACCCATCCAAGTACTAACCGCGCCCAACACTGCTTAACTTCAGTGATCTAACGGGAACTGGTGTTTCCAGCGTGGTATGGCCGTTGCCATACTTTAAAATGGTTAAATTCGGAAAACATGTCAATTGGAACATTTTTTAATTTTAAGGCCTTGAAAAGCATTCAAAAATCCAAATCAGTTATCAGAGTACCTATTCTCATAAGAAAAAGGTGGAAACGTAATTTTTTTCTTAAAAATGTTGACAAATAGGTGATAAAAAAATTGTTGTTGAACACGTCACATTATAACTGTCAAATACGAAATATTACCATCAAATAATTTCGAAGGAAATGAAACGAGATGCATTTTACCGGATTGATAAAAAATGAGAACTTTTAGTTTTCTTTCTAAATCCGGCGGAAGTTCCGTTTTGATAAAGTTATGAGTATATATATAAAATCCTAAAGCTAAAGACGTAGATTATTATAAAAAATGTTTTAAATTTGTTAAAATATTGGAAAATTTTAAATTATTTTTCAATTTTTTCAGAACTTCTAAGTATTTTTTAAAATGATTCCAATTTTTCTTAACATTTAACAAAAAATCGTATAAATTTCTAAACTTTCTAAATATTTTCTAAAATTATGGTATTTTTCCTAAACTTTTCCAAATTGTTTACATGTATACCATTAAGCCATTTTCCCTTTCAGGGTAGGCGTGACACTACCCGATTCGGGTAGTGTTTCTAGATGGATAGTTTTCTTGTAGTTATAAATAACTACAAGTTGTGGGCTCACCACACCCACGATGTGCCAACAGCACTCAGTATTCTTGAATGGTCACCCATCCAAGTACATAATTAGAAGAATTGGCTTAAAATCTTCTGAATCCTTTCTTAACAATTTTGGAAATGTTTAAAAATATTCTCTTAAAATTAATTTTTTAAAATAGACTATCATATGAAATTTTCCCATGAATCTTAAGAGAATTTTTTTGTTTTCTTGAAACCTATCCAAATTCTTAAAAAGCTTCTAAATTTTTGTTCGAAATCTTCAAAATCCACATTTTGTTTCAATTTTTTTTTAAATCTCTTTAAATTTAAAATTCTTTTGTAAAAAGACGAATTTTTAACACAATACTTGAATATTCAACCAAAAATGTTATTTTTTAATCAGTTGAATTTTTTACCAGAAAGGCACATTTATACAAAATAGTTCAATTTTTTAACCCAAAAATATGAATTTTCAACAAAAAAGATCAATTTAAACCAAATAGATGAAATTTCAACTAAAATGATGAATCTTTGTCCAAAAAATGAATGGTTGACAAAGTAGTTCAAATTTTAACCAAGTAGTTGAATTTTCAATCAAAAAACATTAATTCTCAACATAAAATGTAGAAATCGATATTTTAACTAAAAAAAGATTTGGATTTTGAATCAAAAAGAGTTGAAGTCATCCACAAAGACGAATTTTCAACAAAATAAATTGAATTTTTAACAAAGCAGTTGAATTTTCAACAACAAAAAAAGCATTTTCAACCAAGAACATTAATCTTCTACCAAAAAAGACGATTTTTTTAACAAAATACACGAATTTCCAACTAAAAAGGATCATTTTTCAACCAAATAGTTGAATCCTCAACTAAACAAGAAATTAATTTTCAACTAAACAATTGCCTTTTTACCCGAAAAGGTAGACTTTCTACCAAGAGAAGAATTTTCAAACATCTATTAAACCGACTCCAATTATTCCTAAACTTTTGAAAAATCATTCAAAATAAAAAAATCCCTTCAAATTTTCCAGATTTATTTCGGCATTTTCAGAAATCTTTTGAAATTTTCATTACAAAATAACTTTTTAAAATAGAAAATCATTTATAATTATACCAGGAATGTTGAATGAACAAATTTGTTTTCTTGGAACATTTTTAAATTCTTAAAAACCTTCGCAATTTGGTTTCAAAATCTCCAAAAGTTACATTTTGTTTTTAATTTGTTGAAATATTTGAAAATTTTCAAATATTTTTTATTCTTTTCAACACTTCTAAACCTTCTAAATATCTTTTAAAATGATTCCAATTTTTCCTAACATTTAAAAAAATTTAGCATACATTTCTAAACCATCTAAATAACTTTCAAAATGATTGTACTTTTCCTCACATTTTAAAATTTATTTGCATAATTATAAAAATTGCCTTAAAATCTTCCGGATTCTTTCTTGCCAATTTTGGAAATGTTCTGAAATATTCTCTTAAAATTAACTTTTCAAAATAAAAAATAATTTTAAATTTCTCCAGAAACCTTAAGAATATTTTTTTATTCTCTTGAAACCTTTCACAATTTATATTTTCCAGAACTTTAAATATGATTCCTGGTCCGAATTTATATTCCCGGTTTTATTTCAATCATCGGCTATTTTCCGGGTTTTCCGGTTAGCAGACACCCTGTATTATGACTTTAATTTTTATTTAAAATGAAACCAAACAATTCTGAATATTTTAGAATAAAATAATTTATTAAATGAATATTTTTTCTCACCAATGACGCGAATATGAATCGTTTTGTCCAGAGATTTTCCAGTGTCAGTTTTTGCTTTGCAGGTGTAATTTCCTGTGTCCTGTCTGCGAGCGTGTTTTAAATCTAATCTTCCAATTTTCTTTGACTCTTTTACGGTGGTCAAATTTCTTCCTGGCGAAAGCCACATAATTTTACCTGGCTCGCTGAATCGACATATTAATGAAGGAGTGCTTCCAGCTTCTATTCCTTCCGCATCTTGAGATATTTCTATGCTAAGCGATGGCTCGTTTTGTGATCCCGATTTCTCCGATGCTACCGAATCTGTAAAAAATTAATTCTTCACTGTATTTTTTATGTCATTAAATCATATTCTTTCGATTTAACTATCACTGTACGCGGATCCTCCCTTTGTATAGATCATTTGATCTTAGACAAAGTGTATTTATTTGTTGAGATCAATATTTTCATGATGTAATCTATGTAAATCTTATTACTCAATAAAAAATTTTACTACTATTTTATTTTCATTTCGAGAATTGAACAATATTAAAAAAATACATAATTCGATTCTGAAATTACTTATAACTAGCAGTACATGCACGCGCGTTCGCGTTCCTGGATTTTTATTTCCTAACATAAATATAAACAATTTTTGAAACAATAATTAATAATTTCGAATTGAAAGCGCATGGAATCAATATAAAATCTATTGAACGATTCTGAATTAAAAACATACCAAATCAAACAATTTTTATTAGGTAAAATTTTGAAAAAAGGACACTATTTCGAATGGAATGAAAAGGAACTGAACTTGTATCATTTATGATTAAAAGCGTTTAAAATTGAATAATTTGAAATTGAAAGTATTTGTAATTGAATAATTTTAAATCACAAAAGCTCTCAAAATTTCAAGATAAACTTTTGAAAATTGGACAATTTCATCAGAAAGCAAATGAAATTGTATCATTTCTAATTCAAAGCGTTCAAAATTAAAATATTTTTTAAAATTGAAGAATCTCGAAATTGTATAATTTCAGATTAGAATTTCGGAAATTGGATCATTTAAAATTCAAAGGAATTGAATTTTTATTATTTCTAATTAAAAGCGTTAAAAAATGAAAACGTTTGATTTAAAATAATTGTTAATTTGAGCGATTAAACTGAGACGATTTGAAATTGAAAACTAAATTGAATGTTTCAAAGTGAAAGCTTCTGAAACTGTAGAATTTAACCTTTTTTTTTTTAAATCGAACCTAACATTAAAATTGATTAGACGAATTTTTCTAACATCAAAAAATAAATTCACCGTTCAAAGTGGACAAATTTTCAATTATAAACCTTTCAAACTGAATTATGTTCAAAATAAAGTCATTTTAAACGGAAAACATTAAAAATGAAAAAATTTCTATTACAGAATGTGGAAAATTAAACAAATCCGAACTTCATTTAAAACTGAAAAAAATTACAATGACAAAAAAGTGTGATATTAAAACTTTTTTAAACTGAAAATTGTTGATTATGATATTCAAAATTCAACTATTTCAATTTAAATTATTAAATTAAAACTTACGAAAGGAAAACATTTATAATTCAGAGTTCAACATGAAAATTCAGAACTCTAAAATTGTAACCATTCAAAAGTAAAGAAATTATTCAATGACTGACGTATCAATTTTAGATAGTTCTATTTTAATCTATTTTGAATTTAAACAACACAATTTTTATATTTTTAATTTGAAATCGTATAATTTTTAACACTTCATTAGGGGTCATTCACAAAATACGTGATACATTTTTCCCGAACTTTTACCCCCCCGCCCCTGCGTGATGCTTTTTCCATTGTTTTCAACATGGAGAATGATACTTTGATAGACCCCCACCCTCCCCTGAACGTATCACATATTTTGTGAATGACCCCTTAAGAATTATTATTCATTCTTGAAATTTTCCAACGAAATATATTTTTCATCTTAAATTAATCATTTTTTAAAATCTTCAACTAAAAACCAACTAGTTTTCAGATAATACACTGCAAAAAAAAAAAAGAATACGAACCAAAATCACCATGATTCCAATTTTTGAAATTGTATAACTTCAAGCCTTTCAACTTGAAATTGTTTTTTTTTTTAAGTTTAGTTTTAAATTCAATTTAATATTCTACGATTTCGAAGAATTTAAAAAACAGACAATTTTATACCTTTTAAATGGCTTTCAATATGAAATTTTTAAAGACTTAATAGTGACATTGTCCTATCATTTTTAATATTTGAATTTCAAACTACCACATTGTGAAACTTGAAATTGGAGACATCCAAAAATTAAGAAATTTCAAATAAAAAATTTTCGAATTTAATTTTTTGTAGCAAAAAAAATTCAGTTTTAAGGCCTCAACAATCAAGCTGTTAAGAATTGTGCATTCAAAACTATATTTTTAAATTCAAAAGAATGGAATAGATTCTTTTAACAAAAAATGTGATTTATGTCCAAAAAAATCAATGTCATTTTCAATGTTCAAAATTGAAGAAGTTTAAATATTGTGAACCTTTAGAGTCTAATTATTCTAAAAGCGTTGAAAATTATACGCTTTCTAATAAGAAACTTTCAAAATTAAGGAACTCAAACTTGAAGTGTTAAAAATTAAAAAAATTCAACCTTCATTTAAAAACTATAACATTCTTAAATTAGCATCTTGAAACTAAGTCGTTAAAATGATTATTTTTCAAATTGCGCACCACAATTTCCAAAATTCAATCATTTTAATCTAAAGAGCGGAAAAATAATAGCTTCAATGTGGACAGAATGAATGAATGAGAGATTATTTATAATTTTTTGTTGATGAAAATGAATAGCTGCTGTAAATAGATAACTTTCAAGCGATATTTAAATTTTTCTAATAAGAATTTTGAAGGAGTTTGTAATTGTGGAAAGTAGAAACGTTTTAGTTTTAAAATATTCAAAAATAAAATAGAATTAAATTAATAAAATCTAGTTTGAATGTATTCAAACTGTAAGAAAATGTATCCTAAATATATACCAGATCATAATATATATTTTCTTAATAAATGCGATTTTATTTCAAATATTTAAACATGTTTAATTTTAAAGTTCACTTGGGAGTGATATATTCTGTTTTACTAAATTACTAAATTATCTGAAACTGTTGAAGAAATATTGCAATATAAGTTCCTCTTGTAAAGGGTGAAAATTAGAGTTATAAAATCAACACATTTTTAAATTATCTTGAAATATTTCAAGATTTATATCCTTTGAGCATAAAAGCTATTATTATTTTCAAGTTTCTCGGCTCTGAAATTGCGTTAATTTTGAGTGCCTCAATTTTCAAAAAATACTTTCGATCTGTATGCGGTAAAAATATCAAAACCTTGGAAATTTTAAATCTTTTCTTATATGTAAAAAGTTATAAATTGTCAAATGAAAATTGACAATGAATCAATTAAAAATATTTAGTAATAAAAGATCAGTTTAATTTGAAAGCATTGGAATTGAAAAGCATTTTCTGTACGTTCGAAACAATTGTCAAAACTTTCAATGGCGAAACTTTTAAACTTTGAAGCCTTTTCATTTTCATTCAATTTACTTAAAACTTTTCTTAATTACAGAAAATGGTACGGAAAAGAAAAATTTATAATAGTTGCTTAAAAAATGCAGTCAGTGGTTACTAAATCATCATTATATACCTATAGAAAAACGTGATATTAGTAAAAAAATAAAAATTTTCAGGTTTGAGATTTTTTGTAAAAAAAGAAGTCTGTTATTGAATATATTGAAAAGTTGAAAAAATATTTAGTTTTTTTTTCAGAAAGAAATATTATTAATAAAATACAATAAAAATTTTCAAGTTCAAAATTCAAATTCACAAACGGATTGGATGAGAAAATAAAATTGAGAATAATATTAGGTTACCTTTTTTCTAATCTGCCAATCCGTGTATCTATTTAATCGATTCTTTATTAAAACTTTAATGTATTAAATTATAATTGAAATTTTAAAGTCCCTTCCCATAAATCAGAATTAAAATTCTTTCCCAAAATTCCCGTTCCAGGTTAAAAATTCCCTGTTTCAAGTAAAATGATAATTCTCTACGAAAATTCTCAGTTCAAAGACGGTATAGACGGTATTTTTAATTGTAATTCACATGGTGACCGTTAATTAATGTTTATTGCCGAGTGACCGAAGAATTTCATTTTAAAAATTCCTGGCTAATTTTTCGTTTCCCTTGAGTATTAATATTTGAACATCAAAATTTTAATATTCTAAATTTTTTAATATAGAATCATTCATAAACGGAATACAAATTTTTAATTTTAAATTGATAAAATTTAAATTGATTATTCCCATGGCTGTCACAACCTAATTTACTTGAAAAAAGTGAAAAAGTGACTTATTTAAACCGAAAAAGTGACAAATGTGCATTAATAATGAGATTAATGTTCTTCTGAATTTAAAAGAATTCAAAACAATTCGATTTGGATCTGGCCTACATTCAAGGTCAATATAAAAAATTCAATTAAATTGGAAAAAAATTTTAATCCAAAAAATTCCATTGATTTTAGTCAAGTTGGAGTGCATTCAGAGGAATTTAAGGGGAATGAGAGGAATTCGATAAAATTCCTAAACATTGAAGGTGAATTTTAAAAAATTAAGTGAAGTGAAAACAATTCAAAAATATGAAATAATTAATTGAATTCCTTAAGTTTGAAATGACTTTAGAAAAATTCAAGGTAATTCAAAAGAATTTTATGAAATGCCTGAGAATTCAAAGTGAGTTTAATGAATTAAACAAAACCTAAAACTAAATCCATTAAATTGAGTGAGTTTAGAAGAATTAATGATGAATTGATAAGAATTCTGGGGGAATTCCAAATTAATTCAAATGAAATGCAAAAAATAATTGAAAATCTCTTTAAATCTTTGAAACCCTACGAAATCTTTTACTTATTGTGAATATTATTATTTGTTATACAACTAAACCATTTCCCTTTCGGGGTAGGCGTGACTCACTCAGTGAGGAAAGGAGTAATGTGAGGTAGGAGGTATAGATTTTTTAGATTAATCCAGAATTCTCGTGTTATTTATTTAAATAACACGTTCGTTCCGCAACACTGCTCCGACCCAGGTTGCTGATCAATTTCTCTAGCGATCACCCCAAGTGAAGAGCCTTACAAATTTGTTATGTGTGGTTCCCCACTTGAGCCCATTAGTATCCAAGGTCTTTGTTTCAGGCGTCATTCACTCCACTGACACTCTTTTCGTAAACTATTTGTCGCCACACTTTTCTGTCCTGGCATACTTCTCTGGCTTCCTTCACGTCCATGCATTTTTTTCATGCAAGCTCTCGTGTTTCTATGGCTTCTTATGTCTTTTCGGATTAAGGTCTCATTCACACATTCTAACCATTCTTTCCGCGGTCTGCCTCTAGGCATACTGCCATTTATTTTACCTTTATACACTTGTTTCGTCAGTCGTTCATCTTTCATTCTTTCAACATGTCCGAACCATCACAACTGATTTCTTTCCCATATGTCAACTATTGTCTCTTTTTCACCAAATTCTTTGAGGAATATTTCGTTTCTCACTTTGTCCATCAGTGTTTTCCCGCATATTTTGCATAGGAAAATCATGTCAATTGCGACAATTTTGCTCTTGTCCTTTTCTTGACAGGTCCACGTCTCGCTACCGTATAGTACAGTCGATACAAATATAGAATTATGTATTGCCATTTTAGCTTTTTTCGATATTTTTTTATTTCTGATAATGGACCCTGCTCTACCGATAACCTTCTTACCCTCGTTTTTGCACTTATCTAACTCCCCATCTATCTTTCCGTCGCTAGTGAATAGGCTCACAAGATATACTTACTTATCAACTTGTTCTAATCTCTTATCATTAAGGACAATGTTGCACATTGTTTTCTCACCTCTTCCTTCAAACACCATATTTTTTGTTTTTTATTTACGTTAATTTTGAGGCCCATACTCTTCATGCTTGTATTCAGTTTTTTCAACATTCTTTGCAAGTCTTCGATTGATTCTGCCATAACAACCTTATCATCTGCGAACGCTAACCCACGTACCCTTACTGTTTAGAGATCTACACGTTCTTGGTCGAAGAGGGCCGTTCTTAGATACTTGTCCATGAATATGATAAATAGCCACGAGGACATAACGCATCCTTGTTTCACGCCTTGCATAATATCGAACCAGTCACTAAGTTTCCCATTAACCCTTACACTCGTTTTGCTACCAGTATATATTGTTTGTATTGCTTGTAGAAGCCATCCATTGACTCCATACTCTTTCAGGACTTTCCAAAGGTTACTGCTATCCACCTTCTCGAATGCTTTTTCTAGGTCAACAAACGCACAAAAAACATCCTTTCCTACTCTCAAACTTTTTTTGGTGATTTGTCTTAAGCTAAATATTTGAACCGTACATGATCTTCCTGGCATCAATCCACTTTGGACTTCCCATATCTTTTCGTCTGTTATTTTCATTACCCTGCGGATAAGTATTTTTGTGTATATTTTACTTACGGTACTTAATAAGCTGATACCTCTGTAATTATTGCAGTTGCTTTTATCTCCCTTACGTTTGTATATTGGTACGATAACCGCTTTTCTCCAATCGTCTGGGACATCTCCCATCTCGATACATAAATTTATCAATTCGCACAATCTGTGAGGTATGTACTCGCCACCGTATTTGAGCATTTCAGCGCTAATACTGTCTACATCAGCAGCCTTACCGTTTTTAAGTTCTTAATTATATCTCTAACCTCAGTGACACAGACTTTTTAACAATTGGGTTTTCTAGTGCATTATTTTCTATGTCGCAGTTCTGTTGCCCTGTATCTTCACCTCCTAATAATTCTTTAAAAGAGTCTTTCAAAGCATCTACTATCCCGTCTGTATCATATAGCATTTCACCTTTGCTGTTTCTCATGCTGACAAACTCTGTACTTTTACTTTCCTTCATCTCTTTAAATAATAGTTTCATGGTTCCTTTAAAGTCGTTTTGTATTTTCTTCTCTTCTTCTGTTCTGATTTTATCATTGCTTTCCTTGACTAGTCGTTTAAGTTTCCTCTTTTTGTGTCTGTAATCATTTTCAAGTCTATTTCTCTCCTCATCGCTAAGACCTGTATTGTTCAACTTTCTCTTGTACGCTTCTTTCTTTTCTTGTCGGGCTGCCTCAATTTCATCATTCCACCATGCATCACCAGACTTTCTTCCTACAACCGCCGTACCACACACTTCGGTCGCAGTTTTAATAATGATATCCCGTAACATAGTCCATGCGCCCTCTATACCTTTATTGCTTGTAAGCACCTCCCAAGTTGCCCTATCTATGCGTTCGTTTATCTTACTCTGAAAATCTATTCGCACTTTCGGTTTCTGTACATTTTCGATCTTGATTCGCATACATTTTTGGAAATCCATGAAAATATTATAAAATCCCGAGAAATTTTATGAAATTTGATGGTATTTCCAGAAATCCTGGAAAATTTATTAAAATACCTTGAGACCTTTTAAAATTTCCTAAAATCATTGAAATCCTCGGAAATCTTATCAAATTCCCAAGAATCTTTGAAAATATCTTAAGACCTTACAGGACCTCCTAAATCGTTCCGTATCTTCCGAAATTATATGAAATTTGAAACAGCCACATGAAAATTGTTTCAAATCTCAAACTTTTTCAAATCTCTTAAAATCATTAAAAGCATTGGAAATACCATGAAACTTTTTAAATCTCTTCAAAATTGGCCTTGTAATCTTTTAAAACACCCCCAAATATTTGTAATCTTTTGAAATCCCCTCAAATTATTGAAATCAAATAAAAATTCCTTAGAATATTTTTGAATTCCCTAAAATATTTCAAATCGTTTAAAATCCCTTGAAATTAAAAAAAAAATTTAAATACCTTAAAAGATTTCTAATCCTTTGAAATCTTTCGAAATCCTTTAAACTTTTTAAAGTTCTAAAATTCCTTGAATGTTTTAAAAATATCGTAAAATCTTGAAAATCCTTTGGAAAACCTCTAAATTATTTTAATCCATTAAAAATTCCTTCGAATATTTTAAAATACTCTAAAATATTTTTAAAAAACATTGAAATTTTTTTTAATATCTTGAAGCTTTTTAAAGCTTTTGAAAATTCCTTGGAATTTTAAACATACCCTAATATCCTTTGGAATCCCTAAAAATTATTGACATCTACTAAAAATTCCTTGGAATCTTTTAAAATACACTAAGCTATTTCAAATCCTTGAAATCTTTTGAAATCCCTTGAAAATTTCTTGTAATTTTTAAAAATACCCTAAAATCTTTGAAATCCTTTGAAATCCCATTAAATTATTGAAATCGTTTGAAAATTTCTTGGTATCTTTTAAAATAGCTTAAAATATTTTAAATCTTAAATTCCTTTGAAACTTTTTAAATCTCTTGAAAATTCCTTGCAATTTTTAAAAATATCCTGAAATATTTCATATCCTTCGGAATACCTTCAAACTATAGAAATCCTAAAAAATTCTTTGGAATCTTTTAGAATATACTAAGATATTTCAAATCCTTTGAAATCCCTTGAAAATTTCTTGGAATTTTTAAAAATACCCTAAAATCTTTGAAATCTTTTCAGATGGATCCCGTCAAATTATAGAAATCTATTAACAATTGCTTAGAATCTCTTAAATTACCTTAAAATATTTCCAATCCTTTGAAATCGCATTAAATTATTGAAATCATTTGAAAATTCCTTGGAATCTTTAAAATACCCTAAAACCTTTGAAATCCCTTCAAATTATTGTAATCTTTTAAAATACCCTGAAATAGGTATAAACTTAAATACAATAGTGGTTAACCCATGGGTTAATTTATTTAAAGAAAAGTGACTGAAGTGATCTTTTTATTTAAAGCTTTT
Source organism: Andricus curvator (assembly GCA_932195095.1). Taxonomy (NCBI): domain Eukaryota; kingdom Metazoa; phylum Arthropoda; class Insecta; order Hymenoptera; family Cynipidae; genus Andricus; species Andricus curvator. The sequence goes on along the minus strand of CAKNYM010052611.1, from coordinate 210,575 downwards.
TTCTTTAAAAAATGACTAAAACCAATTTAAGAAAAATAAGTGACTAAAGGTGACTGTGTGACAGCTCTGATTATTCTTGTCAGTTACTTCAAGAAATTTCCATGACTTTTGCCATTTTTGTTTAATCTCCTGACTTTTCCCTGATTTCCAGGTTTTCTCTGAGCTGTGGCTCGTTTTTTGAGATTCTATGAAAGAATTGTAAACTAAAATTAAAAACCACGGAGAAGAGCAATTCAATTTACATTTTTCATATCAAGAAAAGTGTTTGCAAACAGGAACTGCACGTGTTGAAGGAAATGTAGAAGAATGATTTTTCCACTTAAATATATTCGAACTTTTAATATTTAATAAATAACGTTTACAATTTAAATTTGCATATGCTTACTTATTTTCTAGTAAAGATAAATTTAATCAGAATTCTAATTCTCACTCAAATTTGAAAGTAGACTTAAAATTAAAAACGAAAATTGCTCTTTGTTTGTATATAGTTCGTTAGAATTACTAATCTTCAGCCTAGGATGTTTTATATTAGTGTACACCTCTTTATTGTAATTAGGCACACAATCTACGAAATTTATGCCTATGTGCGTATGTGTTGTATACATTGCTCCTAGATTTTGCGCCTAATTTTTATCAATTCTTAAAATTTTCTCTTGAGTTCGAAATACTTGTACTTTAAAAAAAATATTTCCTATTCTATAAAATTCTAAAAGTCTAATTCTGAAAAATATTGCAAAACAGAGGTGTACAGTTTTCAGGATTTATGTGTGCAATATGGGAGGCACGTAATTTATAAATAGCACTGGGATTTAATATCTTCATATTTGTAGAAAGACATTCTTCCTTTTTTTTTTAAATCGAAAAGTACTCGAGTGAAAATTCTAGTGACGGAATATATCACTTTCACCAATCGGAACAGAACTCGCGGACAAGTCAAAATCCGGCTGCTTCTCAAAGAAGGAGTCCCGAAAATAAGGAGAAATTCCGAATTATTTCTCAGTATAATTTTTGCTTTCAACAGCCATTTAGTTGTTAATAAGTGTCTACCCAAAGGATGATTTTCAATTCGCGGTCATTTCCCGGTTTTCTCCCGATGATTGTAAATTTTTCCCGGTCCATTTAAGAGTTCAAAAGATTTGAATGATTTCAAACGGTTTTCAATAATAATTATAATTCTCAATTTAAACAGATTTTTAAAAAAATCCCTTCTTCTAAGTCATAGTTGAAATTATGTTCTGAAATTCCCGTTTCACGTCAAAATAATTTTCTGTTCCAAGTCAAATAATAATTCTTTACGAAAATTCCCTGTTCCAAAGTGAAAATTATAAATCTTTACAGAAAGTCCCCATTCGAAAGTGAAAATTATAATTCTTTACAAAAATTCCCTGTCTTAAAGTCTAAAATTATTAGTCTTTACGAAAATTCCCTGACCTAAATTGACAATTATTATTCTTTACAGAAATTCCCTTTTCGAAAGTGAAAATCACAATTATTTACGAAAATTCACTGTCTCAAAGTCTAAAATTATCATTCTTTACGGAAATTCCCTGTTCTAAGATGAAAATTATAATTATTTATGGAAATTACCTGTTCAAAAGCAACATTATAATTCATTACGGGAATAAAAAAAAAAATTTTATTCATTTATTCCCTAAATCCCTATACCAAGTCACAATTAAATTAATTTCCTAAATCCCCTGTTCGAAGTCAGAATTATATTTAAGTATTTATAACCATTTCTATTATAATTCAGAAATAGAGTAACTCAATTTTTCTAAAATTTGGAAGAAGGAAGTTTCAAATTGTGACGAAATGACTCGGAACAGGGATTTTTTTTTAATTCCCTCATTCTAAATCAGAATTGAAATTCTTTTCAACAATTCCCGTTCCATGCGAAAAATCCCCTGTTCCAATAAAAATTATAACTCTTTACAGAAAAATCCTATCCTAAAGTAAAAATTATAATTCTTAACGAAATTTCCTGTTCCAATTCATAATTAGATTTTAAAAATATTTTAGAGTAATACAAATTCACTTCTCGGATTAATTAGATAATTATTTTGATTTTTTTCATCATACTGTAAAAAATATCCATAGAAACAAAGTCTTTTTTACAATTTTTGAAATTACTACTACCCCCAAAATTATTCAAAATTTTTTAAGTTGATCAAATTAAACAGGAAGTTGAAATATATAAAACCTTTAGTAAAGAATTGCAATCTTTTGAATTTTTGTTAAAAATATAAAGTTATAATAGTAAATAGCACTTTTTAATAAAATAACCAGTAAAAAAAAACCTGCAACCAATTGTAGAATGTTATCTTTAAAATAAACTTCAGAAAAATAAAACATCTTAAATAATTGGAAATGTGCACTATTAATTTTTGTTAAACTACCACAATTAGTGCACTTCTAACATGTTTCTTTAAAATGTAATTATCATAATTTGAAGTTAATTTTAGATTTTATATTGTAATAAGATGTTCTTAAAAGACATACACTCAGAAAAAAAGATTCTTTGATTTAAAGAAAATTTCTCATGTTTCTATGAAATATAATTATTATAATTTAAAGTTAATTTAAGATATTATATTGTAATAAGATATTCTTAAAAGACATACACTCAGAAAAAAAGATTCTTTGATTTAAAGAAAATTTCTTTGAGTCAAAGAAAAATATTCATTGGCTCTCAATAAAAAAAAAAGTTTTTTATTTTGAATGATTATAGTTTAAAATCATAAAAATGTTCACATCTTCTTGAAATGGGTCTATCTTCAAGATTTGCCATTGAAGATTCTTCAATTTTTAATTTGTATAATTTAGAAAGATGTAAATTTGAATTTCTTTGTTTTGGATAGTAAAATTTTGTTAATTTGCCGTTGAAAATTATTCAATTTTAAAGATTTACAATTCAAATTTATAAAATTGTGAATAGATACAATTGAAAATTCTTGAATTTAGTATATATATATATATATATATATATATATATATATATTCTTCAAGTTTTAATTGTAAGAGTTACAATTTTAATGAAGACTTTCAATATTTTGAGTTGATTTTTGAAGATTTAAAATTGCAATTTATTAAATTTTACATATTTGCAATTGAAAATTTTTCAATTTTCAAGATTTACCACGGAAGATTCCTTAATTTGGAATGTTTAAAGTTTAAAATGATGTAATTTTGAAAGTTTTTTTGGAATATGTAGTTAAATTTTTAAAAATTACAATGGACAATTCTTCAAGTTTTAAGAATTGCAATTGAAGACTTAGAATATTTAATGTGTTTAATAGAAAATGATGCGATTTTGATTGTTTTTTTTAATAGTCAATTTTGAAGATTTACAATAGAAAATTCTTCAATTTTCTATTTTTACGGAAACTCCCTGTCCTAAAGTAAACATTCTGATTCTTTGTGGAAATTGTCAGTCCCAAAGTTAAAATTATAATTCTTTACGAAATTACCTGTCCCAAAGCAAAAATTATGATTGTTTACGGAAATCCCCTGTCCTAATTCTCAAAATTATATTTCTTTACTGAAATTCCCGGTCCCAAAATTATAATTCTTTACTATAATGCCCTGTCCCAACGTAAAAATTATTTGTACGCTTTTACTACTTTACAATTATTTTAAAAAGTGTTTATAAAGTAATAAAAGTAATACAAATTGTTCCACTCTTTAAACATTTAAAAAATATTTCGCTTTTATTCCAAATTTCTTCCCAGGGAATAATACTTCGAATTTACATTCCAACTGACACCCAAGAAACGGATAATTAATTACAAACAAATTACGATCTAAACAAAATACATTCAAGCATTCAACAATGTTCCCAAATATTATTTTACATTGTCGAAAACGTATCATGCAATAACATAAACATCAATATTAAAATTATACATTAATCTTACGATCAGAAGAATATAAATGCAAAAAAACAATGACCCTGACACTAAAAAATGTTTCCAACGATTTAAAAACTATTCTTAAAATAAAAAGCCCCGAAGAACATTTCGGAGCAATCCAAGTTTTATAAAATCGAATAAAACTCCCTTATCAGTAAAAATGAATCCCGAAGCTTTTTGTTTTGGCCTTAGATCAAAATCAAGCGAAAGCACGTGTTAATTCAGAGCACGTGGGCGTAAACACATTACTTCTAGCCTACTTACGACATTACATCACAAATTCACAAATCTAGAAAATCTCCTTATCAAAACTCCCCTTCCTTTAATTCCCTGATAACTTGACATTCCGAAAAAGGGTCGCCGATAAGGGCTAATCGTAGCCCAAAGTTTGAACCCGCCTTGGGATTTTCTCAACGACAAAAGCAGTTTCGAGAAAAATTCCCAGGGATTCAAAAATCCAGGGTTCCAAACTCACCAGCTTGGGTAAAATCCGTGGCGATGAGGACGAGGCAGCTAAGTGCCAGCGTGATAAAACTCGCCATCGGTTTTTGATTCGGAAACATGGCGTCCTGACAGCCGGGTCGGGTGTGAACGAGTCCCGTCCTGAGAATTCCCTTTTTTTCGTCTCTTTGGAAATTCACTCCTCGTCCCAGGATCGCGACATGCTTCTCGCGATCGCGAAATAATTCCTAGAGGTTCACTGCATAATTGCTATCAATTCGGCGCATTTTCGATAATATAAAAAGAGCGAAACCCGTCGGCACGCGCCGCGCGTCCAAACAGTTCACTTGCACTCATAACACTCGCGCAATGCCGGTTGGATTCGGGCAAACCCGACGGGACACAATCACACAATCGGTTCGGAACAAGATTTAACTGGAGGAGTTGAGAAATCAGGACAGATATATTTTTTCAGGGACTATACCGCTACAAACAGAGAAGCGCGTAGTAGATTTATCGCACACGGATGAATGGGTGTTATTTTAGACGTAAACTGTTTTATTTTGGGATTTTATAAACGTTGTAGTGACGAGCGCGACGAAACTTCGCGTTTTTTGAAGGTTAGAATGACACAGAGTGACGACCGTGACGTGAAGTTGCGACCGCTAGAGGCGTTGATGTCGGGTCGACTACTCGACTGGCGGGCTATTGAAAACCCAACGAATCAGGGAATTTTCGATAAACTGAAGTTGAAGTTAATATTATTATTTTGTTAAAAATCCATTCTTTTTGGTTAAAAATTGTACTGTCTTGTTGAAAATTCGTCTTTTTGGTGTGAAACTTCATATATTTTGGTAAAAATTGTATCGTATTTTGGGTGGAAAATTAATCTATTTTGGTTGAGGTTTAAACTATTTTGTTGAAAATTCGTCTGTTTTTGGTTGAAAATGAAAATATTTTTTAAACGAACTATCAACTATTACATTTTTCGTTGAAAATTCTTTTTTTCTTGTTTAATTCAATTTCTTAGTTGAAAGTGGAACTACTTTCTTAAACATTACTTTCTTTGGTTAATGATCCATCATTTTAGTTGAAACCAATTTTTTAAATTCAAAATTTAACTATTTTGTTCAAAATTATTGGTTTGATTGACAATTTTTTTACTAAGAATTTAACTATTCTATTTTAGGTTGAAAATCTATCTGTTTTAGATTAAAATTCAACTATTTTCTTGAAAATTCATTTTTGTTTAAATTAAAATCTCTTTTAGATGAAATATCAACTGTTAACTTTTTCGTTGAGAATTCATATTTTTGGTTGAAAATTCAATTCTTAGTTAAAAGTGGAACTACTTTGTTAACATTTTTTTTGAGTTTATTCATCATTTCAGTTGAATCCCACTTTTTTTGTTCAAAATTTAACTATTTTGTTGAAAATTATTTTTCTTAGTTGAAAATTAAATTTTTAAACTGAAAATAGAACTATTCCATGCTTGGTTGAAAATTTATCTGTTTGAAAATTTTACTATTTCGTTGAAAATTTATTTTGTTTGATTGACAATTTTTGTACTAAAAATTAAAAAATTCTATTTTAAGTTGAAGATGTATCTGTTTTAAGTTGAAATTCATCTGTTTTCTTGAATTTTTTTGGGGGGGGGGGTTTAAAACTAAAATTTTTTTTAGATGAAATATGAAGTATTACATTTTTCGTTGAGAATTCATATTTTTTGGTTTAAAATTCAACTAATTAGTTGAAAGTGGAACTGCTTGGTTAAAAATTCATTTTTTTGGTTCATGATTCATCATTTTAGTTGAAACCTCCTTTTTTTGTTCAAAATTTAACTATTTTGTTGAAAATTATTTGTTCTTGGTTGAAAATTAATTTTTCAAACTGACAATGGAACTATTCCATGTTTGGTTGAAAATTTATATTCTTCGTTGAAAATTCATCTGATTGGTAAAAAATTGAACTATTTCGTTGAAAATATATTTTTTCTTTCGTTGAAAATTAATTTTTTTACTAAAAATTCAACTATTATATTTTAAGTTGAACATTTATCTGTTTTAGGTTAAAATTCAACTATCTTGTTCAAAATTCGTCTTTTTTGGTATGAAATTAAGATCTTTTTTGGATGAAATATCAATACATTTTTCGTTGAGAATTCATATTTTTCGGTTGAAAATCCAATTACTTAGTCGAAACCCCTCTTTTTTGTTCAAAGATTAACTATTTTGTTGGAAATTAATTTTTCAAACTGAAAATAGAACTATTCCATGTTCGGTTGAAAATTTATATTATTTGAAAATTAATCTGTTTTGGGTGAAATTTTTTTGTTATTTTTAACATATTTTGTTAAAAATGTATCTTTCTTTGGTTTAAAATCAAAATATTTTTTAGATGAAATATCAACTATAACTTTTTTCATTGAGAATTCATATTTTTCGGTTCAAACTTCAATTACTTACTTGAAGGTGGAACTACTTTGTTAAAAAAGATTTTTTTTCTTTGATGCTCCATCATTTTAGTTGAAACCTCCTTTTTTGTTCAAAATTTAAATATGTTGTTGAAAATTATTTATTTATTTATTATTTTACTGAAAACTCCTCTTTTTTGACAGAAAAATAATCTCGTTTGGTACAAAAGGAATGTCATTAGTTGAAATATCATCTTTTTTGTTTCAAATTTTTGTGGAAAATTTATCTTTTTTCAGGGAAATTTAATCTTCTTGGTTGAAAATTCATTTGATTGAGAAGTTAACTATTTCGTTGAATACTTATTTTATTTGTTTGAAAATTAATTTTTTGTTCTGAAAATTTAACTTCTATTTTTGGTTAAAAATAATAAAAATTCCTTGTTTTGGTTGATATTCTTTTTTTGTCGAAAATTTATTTTTCTAACTAAAAAATGAGCTATTCGATTTTTGGTTGAAAATTGATTTTTTTGGGTTGAAAATCAATTATTTGGTTGAAATTTTAACTATTTTCTTGAAAATGGTACTTTTTGGTTTGAAAGTTAAGACTGTTTTGTTGAAGGATTTAACTAATTTGTTGAGAAATCGCGTTTTAAATTGAATAATTTGAAATTTAAAGTGTTTGAAATGGAAAATTTTTCAATCGGTAGCTCTCAAAATTGAAAAATTTCAAACTCAAATTTTGAAAATTGGACAATTTCATCAGAAAGGAGTTGAAATTGCATCATTTAGTTCAAAATTGAATAATTTTATTTTGAATTTAAAAATCTCGAAACTGAATGATTTCATAATTAAAATTGCGAAAATAGGACAATTTCCCAAAGTTAAAAATTGAATATATGTTCAAATTACAATTTTGAAAATTGGATCATTCATGATTTAAAGGAATTGAAGTTGTATTATTTCTAATTGAAAGCCTTTCAAAATTGAATAATTTAGAATTTAAATAATTTTCAATTCAAAACGATTACAATTTGACAATTTGAAACTAAATTGCATAAGGATTCAACTATTTGCTTAAAAAATTATTTTTTTAAATGAATTTCACTGTTTTTGATTCACAATACAAATCTTTTTTGGTGGAAATATCAACTATTACATTTGTCGTTGAGAATTCACCTTATTGGTTAAATTCGACTGCTTTTGATTTAAAATTATAATCTTTTTTTGTTTGAAATGTCAACTATTATGTTTTTTGTTAAGAATTAATCTTTTTTCATTGAAAATTCAACTGTTTTGTTGAAATTTTTTGTTCTTAAAAACTTAATTGTTCTGTTGGAACATTCGTCATTTTGGATTGAAAATTCAACTGCCTTCTAAAAAAATCGTCTTTTTGACCCTAAAATTCAAGTATTTAGTTGATAATTAATTTTTGTGTTGCTGAAAATTCAACTATTTGGTTGAAAATTCGTCTTTGTAGGTTGAAAATTCAACTATTTGGTTAAAAATTTCGTGTTTGGTCTAAAATTAATTTTTTTGTTTGTAGAAAGTTTAACTAATTGGTTGAAAATTCATCTCTTTTGGTACAAATTTAATCTTTTTGATTGAAAATCTTGAAACCTTAAGCGTTTCATAATAAATTCAATATGGTACCTATACATTAATTTTATTTAAAAAGCATTTTAGTCTGTGAAATCTGTAAAAATATTATGTTTCTATGTTTTATATATTATTTTAGCGTGACGTAGTTTTTAAGGGCCCCGTAAGTTAAAATAATACTTTAAATTAATTTCCAATGAAGAATTTGAAATAAATTTTCATTTTTTCAATACATCAAGAAAGCCTTAAGGCCATGTGCGCGTAACCTCAATTTTTTTTAAACATTTTTTCAAAATCAACTTACGTTCACACGAAACGCGACATCGAGTTGAAAATTTGGGAAACTAAATATGAAGCACTAAGAAACGCGGGTCTGATCCTAAATTTTTATAAGTATAAAAAAAATTTTTATAACAAATTTTTTTTGTTTGCTTTTTTCATAATTATAAAATTTTAGGACCAGACCCGCATTTCTTAGTGCTTTATATTTAATTCCCCAAATTTTCAACTCGATATCGCGTTTGGTGAGAACGTTAGTTGATTTTGAAAAAAATATTTTTAAAAAGTTGAGGTTACGCTCACATGGCCTTAAAATTAAGGATATTTCTAAATCACAAAATTTTTTTATTCGAAATTTCACAATATTAACATATTTCAATATTGGAAAATATTTAAATAATCCCCTTGAAAATAATGGTTTCATTTTTTGTTAAAAATATTATAAACGTCAAGATGTAAAAATTTATATATTTTTTAATATTGAAAAAAAAAAATTAATCTATTAAGTAGGAAAATATACAAAGGACCTTAAGTAAATTATCACAAATACTAATTTTAAAGCGTCCTAACTTTTAACACTACGAATAAACTAAACTTTTCGAGATACATATTATGATAAAAAACTGTCTTTTATTTATAAATTATCGTATTATCACATTTCAGAATAAATATCATAGAATATTTCTAAATAAATTATTTTAATTATATATTTATACCAACTGCGCTGTACGGTAGCGAGACCTGGACCTATCAAGATAAGGATAAGAGTAAAATTAACACGGTTAACATGAAATTCCTGCGTACGATATGCGGCAAAACACTGATGGACAAAGTGAGAAACGAAATAATCCTCAATGAATGTGGTGCAAAAGAGACAATAGTTGACATATGGGAAAGAAATTCTTTGAAATGTTTTGGGCATGTTGAGAGAATGAAAGATGAACGACTAACGAAACAAGTGTACCAAGGTAAAGTAAATGGCAGTGTGTCCAGAGGCAGACCGAGAAAAAAGTGGCTGGAATGTGTGAATAAGACACTAATTCGAAGAGACATAAGAAGCCATAGAAGCACGAGAGCTTGCATGAAAAAATGCATGGACGTGAAGGAAGCTAGAGAAGTATGCCAGGACAGGAAAGTGTGGCGACAAATAGTTAATAACAAATGCATGAAGAAAAGTGTCAGTGTAGTGAATGACACCTGAAACAAAAGACCTTGGACACTAATGGGCCCAGGTGGAGAGCTTATTTACATGATGACTTAGTGAGGCTCTTCACTTGGGGTGATAGCTAGATCCCCACATTACTCCCTTCCTCAACGTGTGAGTCACGCTTACACAGAAAGGCATAATGGCTTAAAGGCTTAATGGTATAATAATAATAACAATAATAATAATTTTACGGAAGGTTTTCTCGAGTTTGCAATCAATTTTATTACGAAATTGAGATATCAAGGCCCATGGGCGTTTTTCGCGGCACCTAGAAAAAAAAAGATTACATATTATTACATATTTTTCTATTAATAATTCTCAATTTAGTATTCAGGGCTCAGAGCGTGCGACTTTTTCGACTTTTTTAAGAAAAATGCGACTAATCGACTTTTTTACATTTTTCTCAGAAGTTCGCTATACTTAGTTTGAATTTTAATCACAATGAAACTTTTTAAATTGATATTAAAAACTACAAAAACTTGTACCACTTTAATTTAGAACATTGAAAAATGAATAAAGCTTTATACATAGAAAACTTTAATTAATAGCGTTTGAAATTGAACACAAGCAAGCCTTAGCAGTTGGACATTTTTAAGTCGAAAGCTCAAATTCAATTACAATCTTCACAGTGTTTCCCCCATTCCCCCCTTTTCGCCCTCTTTAAATAATTTATCTTTTTTACCTGTTTTCAATCCCTTCTTTTTCGTTTTTTCGTTTAATCAAGTCTCGTGAACATTCGCCTTTTTTCAACAGAAAATTCGTCCTTTGGGATCGAAAATTCATCTTTTTGGTTGAAAATTAATTATTTTTAATTTAAAAGTCTACTATTATATTTTTGTACCGGAATTAATCTCTTTTGTTCACCAATTCTCCTATTTGGTTGAAAATTTAATTATTTTCTTGAAACTTCAACTATTTTCTAAAAACGTCATTTTTGTTGGTCAAAAATTCAACTGTTTTATTGAATATTCGTGTTTTTGAATAGAAAATGCATTCTTTTGGTTGAAAGTTCGTTATTTTTATTTTAAAACCCTACTATACTATATTTTTGGTTCAGAACGCCTATATTTTGGTTGAAAAATCATCGTTTTTTGTTGAAAATCTAACTTTTTTTTGTACATTCGTCTTTTTGGATAGAAAATTCGTCCTTTTGGATTGAAAACTTATCATTTGAATATAAAATTCAATCTTTTTAATTGAAAAGTCTACTATTATATTTTTGGTTCAAAATTCATCTCTTTTGACCGAAAATCCAACTGGTTTGTTGAACATTCATCTTTTTGTATAGAAAATTCGCCTTTTAGGTTGAAAATTCATCTTTTAGTAGAAAAGTCCTCTTTTTTGGTTGAAAATTCATCTTTTTGGTTAAAAATTAATTTTTTTTGATTTAAAAGACTACTATATATTTTTTTATCGGAATTAATCTCTTTTGCTTACAAATTCTCCTATTTGGTTGCAAATTTAATTATTTTGTTAAAAATTCAACTAATTTCTTGAAAAGTCATCTTTTTTGTTTAAAAATTCAAATGTTTTCTAAAATATTAGTATTTTTGGCTTAAAGATTCAACTGTATTTGATTAAAGTTTAATCTTTCTTGTTAGAAAATTTTCTTTACGGGTTGAAAATTGATCTTTTTTTGGTTCAAAATTCTATTTTGTTGAAAATACAATATATTTCGACTTGTAATCTTAGGAATATGGTACCTACATTAATGTTATTAAAAAGAATTTATTATTTATTTGTTATAAAATATTTTCTTTTCAAAATTTATATAATAAAGCAATTAGTATTGAATGGTTATTATTATAAACGCTTAAAAGTCAATCGGAAAGATGTAATTTATGATCGGGAAAACCAGAAAATATCCGAGAATTTTTTTTTAATTTGGAGTGGCCACCTTGATATCGTGATATCGTAAACTTTCAAGCAAAATATACGAATTTCCAACCAAATAGTTGAACTTTTAGCCAAATAGTTAAATTTCCAAGCCAAAAAGAGGAATTTTTAACAAAGCAAAAAATATTACTTCCACAAAACAGTTGCATTTTTTACCAAATAGCTGAATTTGTAACAAAAAGACGAATTTTAAACAAAATACATGAATTTTCAACCAAATAGTTCAATTATCAACTAAAAAAGATAAGTTTTCAACAAAAATTCCACCAAAAAGACAGATTTTCAATAAAAGAGTTAATTTTCAACTCAAACTTATGAATTTTCAACTAAAAAAATAATTTTACAACCAAATAGTTGAAAATTGAACTAAAATTAAACATTTTCATTTAAATCAAAAACAGCTGAATTCAACAACAACAAAAAACGAATTTTCAACAAAATAGTTAAATTTTTTACAAAAAAAGTGAATCTTAAAAAACCTCATTTTTAACTAAGTAGTTCAAGTTTCATCAAAGTAGTATAATTCTCAAACAAAAAAGATGAAATTTTAATCTCGTTAAATTTTCAATGAAAAAATTTAATTTTCCAGCAGGAGGGTTCATCTTTAGCAAATAGACAAATTTTCAACAAAATACATGAATTTGTAACAAAATTGTTAAATTGTAAAACCAAAGAGAGGAATTATCTACAAAACAGTTGAATTTTCAACACAAAAATATAATTTTTCAATGAAAAAGTGACTTTTCTACCAAATTTTCAAATAAATAGTTTTATTATTAACAAAACAGTTGAATTTTCAACCGAAAATATTAATTTTCAACATAAAAGTTCATTTCCAACCCAATAGTTTATTTTTCTACCAAATTGTTAAATTTTCAAGTCTAAAAGACGAGTTTTCTAAAAAACAGTTAAACCCTAAAATATGAATTTTCAAAGAATTTAATTTACAACCAAATAGTTGAAAATTGAACTTAAATGATGAATCTTCAACCAAAAAATGTTTTTAAATTTAAATAAAAACCTTTGAATTCAACCAAAAAATACGAATTTTTAACAAAATAGTTGATTCCTCAACCGAATCAGGTTAATTTTCAACCAAATAGTACCTTTTTTAACCAAAAAGATGGATTTTTAATCAAGAAAATCATTTTTCCACCAAAAACACAAGTTTTTAACAAAAGACATGAATTCTAAACCGAACAGTTGAATTACCAACTAAAAAGATACATTTTTAATAAAATAGTAGAATTTTTAACTAAAAAATATCATTTTTCAACCAGAAATGAATCTTCGACCAAAAAAATGAATGATTAGAGTAGTAGTTCAACTTTCAATGAAGTAGTTCAATTTTTATACAAAAATATGACTTTTTAACAAGATAGTTGCATTTTGAATAAAATAATTAGATTTTCAACCAAGTAGTAGAATTTTTAACTACATAAACGAGATGAATTCCGAACCAAAAATATAAATATTAGATTCTTGAACCATAAATATCAACTTTTAATCGAAAATAGTTGGATTTTCTTATTGGGTTCTATTAATTCAGTTCGCATTTAAGCAAAAAAACGAAAAAAGGCGAAGTTTCCAGAAAACAGAGGAAAAAATAAGAATTATTTTTAAAAAGGGGCGAAGAGAGGGGTACCATTGCAGCGCAATCTTTCACAAACTTTGTTGAAATGTATCATCAGGGAACATACTAAACTTCATCTAAGTTCGTAACATTACTTCCATTGCCCCCCCCCTAAATTTGTCACGTAGTTTATGGACGACCCCTTACTCGTTTGATATCTGCAACTGTTCTTGATTTTATGAATTCAGCTTCAATTTCCGGCGACAAATCGTAGCTCTCAATATTTGGCAGAATGTGGTAGGTGAATGTATTAGCTAAAGTGAATCTCGTCCTCTGCTTCGGCACGATCTTAAATAAAAACATAGAATCATTTACTTCTACAGTACTCAGAGAATTTGAAGTTAGTTTTTAATGTCCGAAAATATAATTACTTTCAACTCGTAAGCAAGGTCCCAAAAGTTAGGTGCCTTAGCCAAATCAATCCTTTCCATTTTAACAACAAAGTCCAGCATTACTTGTTTTTCCCAAGGCTGCACAGACCTTTGCAATGCTAAAGGAAAGCCAAATGCGTCCTTTTTTCTATTCCTCATTACTTGTACTGCCCACGCTTTTACTTCTTCTGATATTTCGACTTTTCTGGAACTGATTAGAAGAAATATTTATAAATCCCTGCAGATAGTTCGCAGGGTTGCCACACAGACTTTCCATTTTTAATTTCCCTGACTTTTCCCTGACCTTTTTTCAACAATCCCTGACTTTTCAACATGCCTACAGCAAACTCTAAAACCAAAAAAGAATTTTGACAAAACATAAAATACATAAATAAAATGAAAAATAAAACCGAGATACACAAATTCAAAATTTGAAAGTTTAAAAACTTATCTTTCTTCGGTCTTACGATCCAATCAATAAAAAACATAAGAAACGATTACAGTTGTTGAAAAATCGTTTTATTTTCTACGTTTCGTCTCTCACTGCGGGCCTTCATCAGGAAAGTTTCCATTTCTGTCGTTAAAAAAATTACGTAGTGTCAAAAAGATACATTTTTAGTCAATCATGTTATGCATAAAAAGGTTCCATAAGGTGAAGATTTAACTCTCATGTCGAAATTTTATAGTAATTGTCAAAATTATGAGCCTCAACAAAAAAAAAAAAAAAAATTTTTTCTTTTGAGAGGCTCCAAACCAATTAGATTACATTTTTAATGTTAGTTCAATGTCTGTTTTGTCACCGTCCTAATTATTATTTGGAACCTTTTTTCTTCCTCATAGAGGAAGCTTTGTAATGATAACATTTTCCAAAATTTTTAAATTCATTTAATTGAACCTTCCCCAATTTAAAAATGTCTAATACAATGTTCTAAGTAATTGTCCGGATGTGTGTATGGCCGGATGTGTGTATGTGTGGATGTGTGGATGTCACGCTTTTTTGTGAACACGATAACTTGAAAACGGTTGCAGATAAATTGATGAAATTTGGAGGGCTTATTTTCCCGACTAATATCTTGAAACTGACCGAAGGATTTCTAAAAATATTTGTTGCATTTTTTCTGAGCACTTAATAATATTTGAAAAATCGGTTTTTTATAGTAAAACTTTTTTCATTGACATAATTCAAAGTTGATGCAAGAATATAAAAGATTCCTTGGTTCGAAACGAATCGATTGACCTATAATATTAATATATTTTGTTAAAGCGTAGGGAAGTTATGGTAATTTATATATTTTGAAAATCGGTTTTTTATAGTAAAACTTTTTTCATTAACATAATTCAAAGTTGATGCAAGAACAGAAAATATGTGTTGATTCGAGATGAATCGATTGACCTATGATATTAATACATTTTATTAAAGAGTAAGGAAGCTATGGTAATGCATAATATTTGAAAATACGGTTTTTCATAGTAAAACTTTTTGCTTCAATATAATTCAAAGTTGATGCAAGCATATAAAAGATTCTTTGGTTTGAGACGAATCGATTGACCTACAATATCAATACATTTGATTGAAGAGTAGGGAAGTTATGGTAATTTATATATTTTGAAAATCGGTTTTTTATAGTAAAACATTTTTCATTAACATAATTCAAAGTTGATGCAAGAAGAGAAAAGATGTGTTGATTCGATACGAATCGATTGGCCTAAAATATTAATAGATTTTATTAAAGCGTAGGGAAGTTATGGTAATTTATATATTTTGAAAATCGGTTTTTTATATTAAAACTTTTTTCATTAACATAATTCAAAGTTGATGCAAGAACAGAAAATATGTGTTGATTCGAGACGAATCGATTGACCTATAATATTAATACATTTTATTAAAGTGTAAGGAAGCTATGGTAATGCATAATATTTGAAAATACGGTTTTTCATAGTAAAACTTTTTTCTTCAATATAATTGAAAGTTGATGCAAGAATATAAAATATTCTTTGGTTCGAGACGAATCGATTGACCTACAATATTAATACATTTTATTAAAGTGTAAAGAAGCCATGGTAATGCATAATATTTGAAAATACGGTTTTTCATAGTAAAACTTTTTTCTTCAATATAATTGAAAGTTGATGCAAGAATATAAAATATTCCTTGGTTCGAGACGAATCGATTGACCTACAATATTAATAAATTGTATTAAAGAGTAGGGAAGTTATGGTAATTTATATATTTTCAAAATCGATTTTTATACTAAAAATGTTCTAATTCTCATAATTTAAAGTTGATGCGAGAATAGAAAAGTTTTGTTGATTCAAGACGAATCGATTGATCTATAGCATTGATACATTTTATTGAAGAGTAAGGAAGTTATGCTCATTTATAATATATGAATCATCTGTTTCTAACAGAAAAACTTTTTTCATCGACAAAATTCAAAGTTGACGACGCATGAATAGAAAAGATTTTTTGGTCATAAATTTTCAAATAGAATAATTCTGACAATTTGAAAAAAAAATCATAAAGCTGGCAAAGCGATAGGGTGCGACAGAACTTTTTCCTTCCCTTTTCCAGCTCGGAAAATTATCATTTCGAATTTAAAATTTGATTTGTCTTATTTGTCTTTAAAAAATTTGCTGTATTATTTTGTAATTTTGTATTTTTTGTAAATTTCTATTTTTAAATTGATCAAAATGAAGAATTTAGGTTGTCTATTATTGAAAAAAATAACTAATGCTTCCTCTATGAGGAAGCAAATACATTTGCTAATGGGAAGCAAAGTGCTCGTGAAATAAGCACCATATCATTATAAATACAAACAAAGTGGAAACACTCGAGATCGAATTCACAGCTAGTTTCTATTAAAAATGTAATCTAATTAGTTTGGAGCCTCTCAAAAGAGAATTTTTTTGTTTTTTTTGTTTGAGGCTCATAATTTTGACAATTACTATAAAATTTCGACATGAGAGTTAAATCTTCACCTTATGGAACCTTTTTATGCATAACATGATTGACTAAAAATGTACCTTTTTGACACTACGTAATTTTTTTAACGACAGAAATGGAAACTTTCTTTATGAAGGCCCGCAGTGAGAGCCGAAACGTAGAAAATAAAACGATTTTTCAACAACTGTAATCGTTTCTTATGTTTTTTATTGATTGGAACGTAAGACCGAAGAAAGATAAGTTTTTAAACTTTCAAATTTTGAATTATATCAACGGTCGAAGAAAAGATAGGAGAAACAACTTGGGATCTCGCTCCAAAAAGTTGGTTTAGATAATTATATACACAAATTCTTCAGCAAAGATAAAATTAACTCAGATTTAAACAAAAATTCCCTGACCCATTTTCAAAATTCACTGACATTTCACTGATTTCCCTGACCATTTTTTTGTTCCCTGACTTTTCAAGGATTTCAAGGTCTGTGGCAACCCTGAATGAGCCATAAATGAATAATATTGATAGAGTAAACAAACTTTTTGGGTTCTTCTCGTAGCTTCACGAATTTTGCTTCAATTTCTGCCGGCAATTTGAAATCTTCAATATTCGGAAGAATGAGGCGGCGAAATTCTCTTAGTAAAGTGTCACATGTTTTGGGTCTTGAGAATATCTTAAACAATTATTTTTAATTACATTTCTACTCTATTCAATGAGGAGGAATTCACTCGTGGATTTTGGTTTACGCTTTAGTTTTGTTGCCTTTCCGTTTTTCTTTTTCAAATAAGTTCTGTCGGAAGCAAATTAATACTGATATTTAATCAAGATTTTTAGATAATTAAACTAACAATTGTTATAAATAATTTATTAAATAAAAACGGAACTGTAAATGTCTTTTACTTGATCAAGTGCTTGTCTTGCTCTGTTTTAATATCACCTCATCCTGGAAAAAAATTCCCCGAAAATTCCAGGTATCTCAAGATTTTTCCAGGTTCATAGCTCAGAGCCATTCCAGTATTTCGCATTTTTAAAACAATCAAGTCGGAATATGTACACAATTTCGTGAGTTTATTATAAACAATGTTCTTTTTCAGTCCTTGTAAATATATAAATGCGTGGAAATAGTATATTCGTGAAAATAACGTTATTAAAGAATAAACAATTTCTTAATGGGATAAGTTTCTACGGATTTAATTAATATGCTTGATTTAGAATTAATCATTTCTTGAATTTGTTCCTTAAGTCCATAAATTTGGATAATAAATAAAAAGAAAAATTATTTTATCTTCATATACTTAAAATGCAGGGTATATTTAACATATTAATATTTTTAATGAAACAGATGAATTTTCAACCTAGGAGATTAATTTTATA
This sequence comes from Andricus curvator, assembly GCA_932195095.1. NCBI lineage: Eukaryota > Metazoa > Arthropoda > Insecta > Hymenoptera > Cynipidae > Andricus > Andricus curvator. Next base: position 192,521 of record CAKNYM010052611.1, on the reverse strand, counting down.
CCAAAAAAAGACGAATTTTCAACAAAACACATGAACTTTCAACGAAATAGTTGAACTTTGAACTAAAAAAGATCAATTTTCAACCAAAAATGGAATAGTTCAATTTTGAGTTAGAAAAATTAATATTCAACCAAACTGATGAATTTTTAACTAAAATGACGAATCTTCAACTGAAACAGTTAAATTTTAAACCAAAAAGATGAATTTTCAATCAAGAAGATTAATTTCTAACAAAAAAGACGAATTTTTAACAAAATACATTTTCAGTTATAAAAATTAATTTTCAACTAAAGAGACGAATTTTGAACTAAAATGATGGAATGTTCAACCGGACTAGCTAAATTTACAGTAAAAAATTATTTTTCAACTAAAAACAACGAATTTTAAACAAAATAGTTAAAATCTTTAACTGCAAATGTTCAATTTTCAGTTTAAAAAAACAAAACAATTTTTAACAAACAAACAAATGAATTTTCAACAAAATTATTAAATTGTTAAGCAAAGAAATTAATTTTCAATTAAAATGATGGATCTTCAGACAAAAAAATGAATTTGTTGTAAACGACTTTAACTTTCAACAAAATAGTTGAATTTTCAACTAAAAAAGATTTTTCAGTCACGAGAGAGAAAAAAATTGTAACAAAACTATGGAATTTTCAAGCAAAAATATGAATTTTTAACCAAGAAAATTAATTTTCTCCAAAAAAGGTCGAACTTTCAACTAAATACATAAATTTTTAACCAAATAGTTGATTTTTCAAAAGAAGAACATAAATTTGCAAACAAAAATTTTTGTTTGAAAATTTATCTACTTCGTTTGAAATAGAATAGTTAAATTTTCAGTTAAAAAAATTAGTTTCCAGCCAAAAAAACGAGTTTTCAACCAAATATTTAAATCCAGTAATATAAAGTTACATTTGAGAATGAAAAAAGTTGCTCTATAATTGAATATTACAATTTCAAACAAATTAAAGCACGCTCTCGAAAAAAATCGCTGATTTGAAAAAAAATCTCTGACATTTCCAGGTTTTTCCAGGTATATAAAAATTCCCAGATAATTCCGGGGTTTTCAGGTGAGTAGATGCATCGATATTTTAAGAAAAAATGTTATAAATTTTTTTTTAATTTGATGAGTGGGAGTACAGAAATAGATAAGAATATCGGATATTGGATAGAAAATTCGTCCTTTCGGATTCAAAATTCATCTTTTGGTAGAAAAGTAATCTTTTTCATTGAAAATTCATTTTCCATGGTTGAGAGTTAATTCTTTTTCATTGAAAGGTCTACTATTACATTTTTGATTCCGAATTCATCTACTTTGGTTAAAAAATTAATTATTCTGTTCAGAGTTAAACCATTTTGTTAAAAAGTCATCTTCTTGTCGAAAATTTAACTTTTTTATTCAAAATTCGTTTTCTTGGATATAAAATTCATCTTTTTGTGGAAAAGTCATCTTTTTTATTTAAAAGTTCATTCTTTTTAATCGAAAAGTCCACTATTATTTTTTCGGTCGAAAATTCAATTGCTTTGTTGAGCATTCATCGTTTTGGATATAAAATTCATCTTTTGGTAGTCTACTTATCTTTTTTGTATGAAAATCAATTCTTGTTAACTTAAAAGTCTACTATTATATTTTTGGTTCAGAATTCCTTTTCGTTAAAAATTCTACTACTCGATTGAAAATTTAATTATATTGTTGAAGACATCTTTCTTGGCCGAAAATCTAACTGATTTGTTGAACATTCGTCTTTTTGGGTAGAAAATGGGTCTTTTTAGATTTAAAATTTGTCCTTTTAATTTGAACATTCATATTTTGGTAGAAAAGTCATTTACCAAAAAGATTTAATAAGAAAGATGATTTTTTTTTCCAATAAGAAATGTTCATTTCATTCATTTTCTTATAAACAGTTTAATCTCGAGTTTAATTTCAACTATTTCAAAAACCATTTATTGTTTGTAACAATAATGGTTGTCAACGAAATAAAACATTTTGAAAATTTATTTTAATTTATGACTAGCTACTTGAGTTTAGTTGTGGTTTAATTTTTACTTCAACTAATGCTAAAATTACAATTTATGGTTTAATTATGATTATAAATAATTAAATTTCAACAGTTTATTCCCCTGATATTGACCTATTCCGCTGTTTTATTGAATTCTATTGCTGTGATACTCTTCAATAGCGTCGTAATATCCGCGTGATAATGTGTAATGATGCGTAATAAAACGTAGCAGGGATTACTCCGTACAGGTTTTAGACGAGTGAATTCCCCCTTCTTATTCAGAGAATTTGGCGAGACATATTTTTTAATTTACGAAAATATAATTACTTTCAGTTTGAAAGCAAGTTCCCACGTGCTCTTCATTCTGGCCTTTTCAATGATATCGGCACGAATCAGGTATTGCACCATAGCATCTAGTTCCCAAGTCGCCATTTTTTTGTACTTAAAAACATCCCCTTTTTTGTCCTTCATTAATTCCTCTGCCCATGCTTTCAGTTCGGCTGATGGCTCTTTCAATCTATAGAAATTCGAAAAAAAATTATTCGTGTGAATCGAGCAATAATAATTAATAATCAGTTTGGGTTCTAAATTAAATTGAAAATTATACCCTTCAACGCTATGTTTTCTCAATTTGAGAAATCGAGCTTCAATGTTCTGTGGCAATTTAAAGTTTTCGATGCAAGGCAGCATGAATCGGATAAAGTACTTTTGTAGATTGTGTTTTCGCCTATGCTGTGGTAAGATCTTAAAAAAAATTGATTAATACTCTACTTTTACTTTTTGGGGAGAATTGGAATGAGACTTTTGATCTAAGAGATTATACTTACTTTTAAGCTATAAGCGAGTTCCCAGGTTTCAATTAACCTGGCACTATCAATTTTTTTGGATTCGATCAGGAAGTCAAGAATCATTTTTTTTTCCCATGGAAGAGTTTTATTACTTCCTACTGGGTAGCCAAAATTATCCTTCTTTTTATTTTTAGTTACTTCCTTAGCCCATGCTTTTAATTCTTCAGAAGCTTCTTCAACTTTGGGTCTAATAATAAGAACAACATTATCGTTTATAACGTATTCAGGGTGGGACTGAACCAAATTTAAATGAAAGTTCCAACTAAATGGGATTTATTTATTATTTATGATAATATGGTATCCCACGAACATTTTAAGATGAAAATGAAAATAATAAGGAATAACAATAATAGGAAATTTTCATAAGATTATATGGTAAATATTGGTTAACATTTTTTTATTTATATTGATTTTTTTGTAACCCTACGAACATTTTAAGATGTAAATAAAAATAATCAGAGAGGTAGTTTTTGAGAAAAGTCGATTTTTTTATTTAACTAAAATAAAATCATTCTGTACATCTGAATGAAAACTGTATTATTGGTATATTTTTGATGCCATAATAACATTTTATTGATTGAATATAAAGATCAACGAAGAATAGTTTGTTAAAGGGTATTTTCAAAAGTATATTACTTTTAATTGCTATAACGTTTAATTGCGAGTCGCAATAAAATTGTACACTATACCACAATAAATATTTTGTCTTCCTCAAATGTTGTCGTTCCACATTAATTAAAGACAACCATATTCAATAAAAAAAATGTATTGCAAAAAATGTTAAACAATATTTACCATATAATCTTATGGAACTAAATTTTACAGGGAAAAAAATTATTATTGATGTCCATTATTGGCCTTATTATACATAAATATATGATTTTGCCACAAGTAAAGTGCCAAAGGGAATATAATTTCATTAATAGTACAAAAGCAGTAACTCTGAATATTAATAAATAAATAAAAAAAGGTATACCTAGTGGCACAAAAGTAATTTTTGTTTAGTAACTTTCGTCTACATGTCGATTTAAAAAAAAATGAAAACTGCACGAATTACATTTGTCTTCAATGTAATGCTTTGACAATAGTCGATTTCTTTGGATTTGCAATTTCTTGGCGATTTAAAAAAAAATTTCCAAACATTTATAAATATTCAGGGTTACTGTTTTTGTACTATTTATGAAATTTTATTCCCTTTTTTCGTCGAAAAAAATGTTTAGGGCCACTGTGGCACTTTAATTGTGGTTAAATCATATATTTTTTCGTACACTAAGGCCAATAATGGACATCAATACGGATTTTTTTTTCTCTAAAATTAAGGGCTCATTCTTCGATATAATTAAAGTAATTTCATCTATGGAAAGAATTTTTATTTACTGCAATATAGAGTAAAAAAGTTCAAAAAGGTACTCACATCAATTTCTGGGCAAAAAAAAAATCGTCGCGACCTCTAAATCTTGGTTTAAAAATATAGAAAAAATTGGGGATTATTTTTTCATAAAAAGAAATAAAATGTTACCCTCGCGTCTAATGAAATTGAAAATGTGATTTTCTATCGGGCACCCTGATGCAAATGCCTGTTTTTCGAGCTGTTGCTAAAGAGCCCTAATTTTTATAATATTAACATGCAAATTTTTTCCTAATTATAGCGAAAAAGAGAATAAAATTATGAATCTAATAAGCCCAAGTTGAAGCAAAGTGTCAATTTGATAAAAAGATATTCCAAAACAAAAAATTGGAATAACTATGGAAATAATTACTATTTTTTAAAGTTCGTGGGCTCATTTTGAAGGTAAGTCTCCGCAGTATTTTACCAAACTGTTAAGATATTTTTTCAATTTTGTCCCTAGATTCTGCAAAATTTCAAAATGTATAAATATTTAGAAACATTTTTTAAAAATAATTATATTTTAATAAATTTGAGCAATATTGATAAAAATATTATTGTTTTGAGTTTTTTAAATTATGTGATGAGCACAATCATTATTTGAAATTCTGCCACTTTTTTGCACCAAGTACAGCACTAGGATAGAATCTAGGGAAAAAATACTACAAATATCTGAACAATTTAGCAAAACACTATAGTCTTTAAAATTATTTACGTTAATATTATTAAAAATGAGACACTTTAGCAACAGCTTCAAAATAGGCGCGTATATAATTTATCGCCGGTACTGTAAATTTGTAAAATTAGCAGAAAAGTACTCAAATAATTATTAAAACATGGATTCAACTTGGTTCATCCCCACCGTGTATTATTTATAACTTAATAAAGTATACATAGAATACAAATTAATAATAAAATTCGAAAGAATCCAATGCATCATACATCACCTTGTCGCAATAAATAGTGCCTCGATCTTTGGTGACAAATTATAACTTTCAATATTGGGCAGAACATTCGAGCGGAATTCTGACCTTAAAGCGTTATATGACCTGCACTTCGGGAAGATCTTCAAAAAAATGAATCGAATTAATATTACTTCTACTCTATTCAGAAAATTTGTTTAGTTTACGAAATAATAATTACCTTCAAATTGCAGGCAAGTTGCCATACATTAGGCCCTCCGGAAACATCAATTTTTTTTGTTTTTATAAGGAAATCCACCATTGTTTGTTTTTCCCATGTCTGATAACATTTACCATCTCCTCTTGGATATCCATACTGATCCTTTCTTCTTTTTTTTGTGATTTCCTTTGCCCACCGAATTAATTCTTCAGTTGGTTCGTTCGATTCACTGAAAATTTCCAAATACACCGATTATTTATTAAAAATGAGTGAAAGTAGGTGTCGAGCGCCTACAAAAAAGGGTTTCGTAGCCTATTAAGACGTTAATTAAGTCTTAATAAAATTAAAAAAAAAAATATATATTTTTTTTAATTTTCCAAGAAAAAAATTCGAAAAAAAAGTTGTTTTAAATTAAAACAATTTCAAACAGAAATTTTTTTAAAACTTGTCCATGATAAAATCTTTCAAAAAAAAATAAATAAATAAAAACAGAAAAATTAAACCGAAAAATCTTCAAAAATTATTTTTGAAATTATTTTCTTTAAAAGAAAAGTTAATTAAGTCTTTCAAACTTCCCCCTCTCATACTTCCTCTCCCCTACTCCGTCTACATTCCCCTCGCGACCGAAAACATATAGCCCGGGAGCCACTTAAGACAGGTTAATAATAATTTTTGAACTGAAAGGTGCCCGGAATTTTTTTAATGGATATTGTGCAGAATGGTCTCCTGAATCCGACGGTATGAGGTGCTTTCGAGAACTGGCGTCGTTCTCTAGATATTGTTAATTAAACATTTTTTCATAAACTATGCTGTATCTCTTGAAATTATCGACATTTTAAGAAAATTATTTTTGAAACTATTAGGTCTTATTGAAATCAACAATTTTTGTCGTGTGCAATTTTTTCTCAGCCTCCTAGTTTTTGCAAAAAACGCAACAAAAAAAACATTATAATGATCGATTTTTTTGCATTGTTTATGTATCTTTTGCAGATTTGGCTTCAAAATTAGTTAGATTGTGCTAAGACCCATGAAATTTCTTTTGCACATTTTTGCATCTGACCCATAGTTTATATCAAAAAAAACCACAAACAAGTTTTGTAACAAGGTTTCTTTGAACCCGATTGTAGCCGACATTTATTAAAATTTTCATATTTTGTTTTCTCATTCTGTTAAAGAAACCATGGAGTGAAAAAATTTGTCTAAGACTTTTTTCGGTATCTCGAATAGTTAATTTAAAAAATTAAAAAATAAATTTAAAAGGAACAAAATCGTTGAAGATCAACAGTTAATTTTGTTAAAAAGGCATACTTCTTGGTTAAAACTTCAACAATTTGATCGACATTTTTTTTCTTACTTGACTAAAATTTTTTTTGGTTGAAAATTCAACTATTTTGTTGAACCTTTATTTTTTTTAGTTTGAAAATTCATCTCTGTCTGTAGAAGTTTCACTTTTTTTTGGTTAAATATACCAGTCTGGTTGAAAAGCATAATCTTTTTCGGCTGAAAATTAACTGTTTTATTGAAAATTCAACTGTTTTGTAGAAAATCCATATTTTCAGCTCAAAAATTTCAAAAAGTTATTTATGGCACAAAATTAATTTTTTCGGTAAAAATCCAACTATTTGATTGAAAATTAATCTGTTTTAGTTGAGGATTCAAGTATTTGATTGAAAATCCGTTTTTTTTTTGTTAAATCCAAACTGTTTTTTATTCTAAATTAAAATCTTTTTTTTGTTTAAACATCAACTATTATATTTTCCGTTGAAAATTCATCTTTATAGGTTGAAAATTCAACTCCTTGGTTGAAAGTTGAGCTACTTTCTTAAAAGTTAATTTTTTGGTTAAAGATTCATAAATTTAGTTGAAAATTCGTTCTTTTTTGGTTACAAATTAATTTTTGTAACTGAAAATGTTAATATTTTGTTGAAAATTCAACCGATTGGTTGAAAATGAACTTTTTCGTTGAAAATTCGTATTTTCAACTCAAAAATTTAACTATTTGATTCAAAATTTATGTATTTCGTTAAAAAATTCGTCCTTTTTGATACAAAATCAATTTTTTCGATCAAAAATCCAACTGTTTAGTTGAAAATGAATCTGTTTAGTTGAGAATTCAAGTATTTTGTTGAAAATTAGTTTTTGCTGGTTAAATTCGACTCTTTTTTATTTTAAATTAAAATCTTCTTTTATTGAAACATCAAACATTATATTTTTCGTTTAAAATGTATCTTTATAGGTTGAAAATTCAACTCCTTGGTTGGAAACTGAACTACTTTTTTAAAAGTGCATTTCTTTTTGGTTAAAGATTCATAATTTTAGTTGAAAATTCTTTGTTTTTTGTTGTCAAAAATTTACTGTTTTAACTGAAAATTTAAATATTTTGTTGAAAATTCAACTGTTTTGTAGAAAATTCGTCTTTTTGGCTTAAAAATTCAACAATTTGGCACAAAAGTACACTGTTATGTATACAATTGATTTGTTTATTGAAAATTTATTCTCCTGAATGAAATTTTAAATACTCCATTTTTTGTTAAAAATTGATCGTTTTTAGTTTAAAAATTCAACTATTTAGTAAACAAATTTTAGAAACAAAAAAAATATAAACTAAAAATTAATCAAATACGATTTGGACTAACATCACATGCATTGTTCAAACTATTAATGTAGTTGAGAATTTATTAATTTGTTGAAAATTCGTCTTTTTTGGTAGAAAATTAATCTTCTTGGTTGAAAATTCAACAATTTGGTTAAAAATTAATGTACTTTGTAGAAAATTCGTCTTTTCTGGTGGAAAATTAATCTTCTGTGTTGACAATTAATCTTTTTGGTTTAAAAATTAACTATTAGGTTGAAAATTTAACTGTTATGTAGAAAGCCCATCTGTTGGTTAAAAATTAATCTTTTTTGGTTAATGATTAAACTATTTTGTTGGAAATTCGAACTACTTTCTAAAAAGTTAATTTTTTTGGTTGAAGATTCATAATTTTAGTTGAAAATTAGGTTTTTTTTTACAATTTTTCAAGGAAAAGTAAAGAAATAGCGAAATTAGTGGGCAATTATGAGAAAATAGTATCTTTAGTGTCATTTTTTTCTCGAAATATTAGCAAAATAGTGTCATCGGTCAAAAAAAGTGTCAAACAGTCAATAGTGTGCTGAGTATGAGGCCTGCATATTATAAAGAAATATGAAAATATTACGGTGGGTGACGTTTTGCAAATCGACGTTTAGGAACACATTTTGAAGTCGAAGGTTTAGAATCTGATTCCTCCATTTCCCATTTAGTATCGGATGATTCATCTTCCTCGTCAGAGGCTTCGAATTCTGAAGTGGATGATTCTTCTGCAACGAGGGGTTCCGATTTGAATACAACTTCTGATATTCTTAATTGCGATTCATCCAATTTCCTCAATAAGACAAAAGCCTGAAAAGAGAGTAACTTTAAATTCACAAGAAAAATGATCAAACTTAATATATTTAATTTAACCATCATGAAAATTAAAAATGTGTGGTTTTGGGAACATACCTCTGGTAAGGATTTTAAATGTACTGAATCAGGCTTGGAAGGAGGTTCAGAAATAGGTTCACATTTTGAATCCTGTTTTTCAGACTCTGTGACCGATAATTCAGATTTTACGGCAGCTTTTTCAGAACTTAAAATTGGTGACTTGGGAATTTCGTAATCGGTTGTGTCGGAAACAGGTGTTTCATCATTTGCACCAGATCTTTCCAAATTTGTAGACGATTTTTGAGAATTCGAAATGCTGGTTTGCGATTCGTTAATTTCTGTTGCAGCAATAATTGGCTGAAAAGAATATTTAGTTTGATGACTTTTTCTCAAATGCCTTTTGATTTAATATTTTAAATATACATAAATAGAATTTTTCATGTGAATTTAAAATTCACATGAAAAGTTATAAAATAGTTAAAATTTCTGACTTAATCATCATGAAAATTAAAATGTTTGATTTAGGGAACATGCCTCTGGTGAGAATCTGGAATCAACAGATTCAGATCTTGAACGAGGTATAGAAACATTTTCTATGTTTCTTTGCAGAGGAGGTGGTTTTGATTTTAACTCGGATCCTTGAGCCTAAAAAAGATAGTAAACTAAATTAATATTTAGACAAATTTTTTCAAGTAGTGCTTAATTTAAGTTTTTATAGTTGAATTTCCTTCAAGTATGAAAACTGTAGAATTGAAAAATATATTTGTATTTTATTCTTCAACGTACCTCTTCAAGAGATAAGTTTTCCAGTCTCTTAACTGTAGCATCTTCCAAATCCTTACGTGTGAAAAAACAGCTAAAAATAGAAAGACAAATATGAGAAAAACATTTCAAAAGCTTTTTTTACTTGACACTTATAATATAGGATATTAAGAAATATTTTATAATAAATTTCTCTAAGATTTAAAAATCTTTTAAAATATTTGATATGAAACTGTGAGGAGATTTTCTATTTTTTGGTCACATAATAAGCCTAAAAAAAATAAAATGGTTAATTTACCACAAGCAAGTATCTGTTCCCATTGCCAGTTTCGACATCTTACATTTAGGAGTAAGTCTCGAGTCTCCAATACTGTAAAGAAATATAAAATGTTCGATTTTGAAATCAAGTTCAACAAGACAATTAAATCGTTTTTTTTTTGTTGTAAAAAAACCTTTCTCTTAAGAAAGGAAAAATGAAGTTTAAACATTTCTGGAAGAAAAAAGGTATAAATAGTATACTATTAATACTTTTTTCCTTCCACTTTTACTTATACTTTGTTCTTTCTTCCTATATGGGTATAAAATATATGAAGATAATAAAGATTTTATTTTTCATCAATTAAATACAGATTTACTAAAAATGAGGAAACTATTATTCATTATCCTATATAAAAAAAATCTGCCCGCCGCGCGGGCACATCTCATCGCGCGCTGGGTACTGCCTCCACATTTGTGCGCAGGTCATTTAAAATTATAGGTCAAAGCATTCACAACTGTAATTTGTTGATTGTGAATTCCCTTTTGTTAAAGCTCCCTCGGCTTTAACGAACACATTCTCATCACGTGTCTCCTGCTTCGCACTCGATTTGGTCGAAAATTTGAACTTTTCTACATTATGTTCAACTCTATTATATCAAATGTATATCATATTTATTGCTGTACCTCGGTCTGGGACTGATTATTCAGATACTACAAAATAAAGTACAAATTTTATTTTTAATGATTACTTTAAATGATTACTTTACCCGAATCGGGTAGTGTCACGCCTACCCCGAAAGGGAAATGGCTTAATGGTATACTTTAATATTTGTTTCTTATTTTGCATTAAATTTTATTATCTTTTATATTATTATTATTATCTACCCTGAAAAATGTATTATTCCAATAAATTTATATTATTACAATTCTAAATATGCATTTTATAATTTAAAAAAGTGCGCATCCTATTAAAAAAGTAGTTATTAAACATTTTATTGCAACTTGTGTCGTTTTTCCATAAATTTAATTTGTTTATTTTGAATGTTATTTTTTACGATTTAAACGAAAAATACACATCCTAGCATGAGGGGATTCTAAGCAAATTTGTAGATATAATTTAGGCGGAAATTTTTGTTAAATAAAATATTATTGTAGCTTGTGTCTTTTTTCCAAAAAGTTAATTTTTTTATTTTTAAGATATTTTTATAACAACAGTTTATAACAAATTTGTAGATATTTTTGGTTGAACTACTTTTGCCTTTTCATTTTTTTCGTCTCTTGTGTCGTTTTTCCAAAAATTTTATATTTTTATTTTTAATCTTAATTTTTACGAGTAAAAGAAAATCTACTCGTCCTATCTAAAAATTATTAATAACAAATTTGCAGATCCTTTTTGGGTGAACATCTTTTGACCATTAACTTTTTTTTTCGTACCTTGTGTCGTTTTTAAAAAAATTTAATTTTTTAATTTTTAATGTTATTTTTTACGATCAAAACACAAATTACGCGTCCTATCAAACAATTATTGATAACAAACTTGGATGATATTTCACTCTTTTTTGGAAGAGCAACTTTTGTGTATTCATTTTTTTCATAGCTTGTGTCGTTTGTACAAAAATTTAATTATTTTATTTTTAATGTTGTTTTTTTATGAATGAAACAAAAACTACGCATCCTATCAAAAAATGATTGATACCTGTAGCTCCTTTTTGTGAATAACTTTTGTCTTGTTAATTTTTTATGTAGCTTATGTCGTTTGTCAAATTTTTTTGTTGTTTTATTTTTAATGTTTTTTACGAATGAAACCAAAACTACGTGTCATATAAAAAAGTGATTAATAACAAATTTGTAGATCTATTTTGGGTGCAAAATTTTTGCTGATTCATTTTTTTTGCATCTTGCATAGCTTGAACGCAAAATGGAATTTTGGATTTTTCGTTATTTTTTGTGCGATCAAAACTTGAATTTTCGATTTTTCAAGAAAATTCAAAAAGTTGTTATAACAATCTTGTAGGGCTTTTAAAAAGCAAGGTTTTTCTTCTCTTGACTTTTTTCATATCGTGCGCTGTTTGGCTTAAAATGTTCATTATCGTTTTTTTTTTATTTTGAAAATGCTATAACTCTGATAATTTTACTTTTATCGAAAAAGTCATTAGGATAAATTGTTCGAGTTTCCCAAAACTATGAATTTTTAAATCTTGAACTGGTCTGAAAAATTTTCAAAATGCTCTAACTTTTTGAATTTTTATCCAAAATAGCTGGCTAACGAAATTGACTTTTAGTTTCTTACATGAAAAGAGTGGACCAAAGACCAATCTGATAGAATGATTTTTTCAAAAGTAGTCGGGCTTACAGACAGACAGACGTACATACAGACAGGCACATTTTTAAAAACCAGTTTTTCGGGTTCAGAGGGTCTCAAAACGTGGAAATTTGACAAAAACTTCAAACATTCTTTAGTAATAAAGGCAACAATTCTTTTCTTAACATTTTGCTATTACGCTATAATTTGATACCAATAATATTTAAAAAAAAAATATTTGAAAAGATTTAAAAATAACATTTTGAAGCTTTTTAAAAAAATCTTCTTTGGTTAAAAATTCAACTATTTGGTTGAAAATTAACTTTTTTGTTGACATTATGACTTGACATATCTGAAATCTTCAAAAATCTCTTTGAATTTTCGCAAAATTATATTTATATAATCTTGAAAACAAATAAACTTACAAAATATTTATTGAAGAATTTTGCAATGTTTCAACATAATAAGCAACATTTTTAAGATTCCTGGGAGAATTTAGAGGTTAAAAGACCTAAATATTTTTTAAACTGAATTAAATTTTTCCTAAAATTGTGTAAATTCTTGTAAAATAAACAGGTTTTCTTTAAAATTGTCTAGATTCTTTTTTGACATATCTGAAATCTTGCAAAATCTTTTTGAATTTTCTCGAGAAACTTAGGAAAATTATATTTATATAACCTTAAAGCAAATAAGCAAGAAACTTCAAAAATAGTTATTTGAAATTTTTATTTTGTATTAAACATTATTTTCACCTTAAAACTATAATTTGCCTAAAATTGTTTTCTTGGCTGACAAATCTTTTTTGGTTGAAAATACAACATCCGATATTAAAAAGTTGCTATGTCCACGTGAGAGTGTGTGGGTGCTCTCATGTCACGACGATTATCGCATCTGTTTACATTATCGATGAGAAGATTTATACAGATAACTTACTGCGATCGTACAGAATTCGGCTGGGGATCATTTTTGTTTTTTGAAAAATTGATTTATTCTTAAAAAATTGTAATGAATTTATCATATGCTCTTTTTAATTTTTTTTTCAAAATTTAGATATCTTTCAAGCAAATTAAGAAAAGTTTACAGTTTCAACTACAAGTTGTTTTTTTTTTTAAATTATAATTATGAATAATGGAAAATTATGAATATTTGGAAATTCATTTTATTTTTATTTTAGTTACATTTTCGACGACTATGATTTCTTTCAAATTTAAATTATTTTTGAAATCTTAAGCAATTGAAAATATGATATCATCCTGGGCTAATTATTAAAAAAAAATACAATTTTAATTAATGTGTTTTCCACAGTTTTCTTTCGTAAATATTTTTTTCTATTAGAATAATAAACGATACAAATTATGAACATTTAAAAATTTATTTTATTTTTCTTTACTTTCATTTACATTTTCAAAGAATATGGCGTCCTTCTAATTGTAACTATTATTGCAATCTTAAACAATTGAAAAAATGAATTCATCCTGTGCTCTTTTTTTTAGAAAAAATTTAAATTAAAATTATTTTTGGAATTTAAAGAAGTTTAGAACATTTAAAAAATGTGTTCATCCTTGGCTCATTTATCTTTAAAGAAAACGGAGTCAACTAAGAATATCTTTCCGATGACTTTTTTCTATGATGCTTGATAAATTCCCAAGAATTATTAATTACAGGGATCACAGCGCAAAAGGAGCTCAAAAGGAGCTCAAAAAAAGGGGAATAGGGTGATTTTCTCACGAAAAAGGGGAAAATAGGGGAAACCTTAAACATTTATTTTTATATGTCGAAAAGAACAAAAAATCTTTTTATAAGAAATGTTATATTTTAAAATAATTTTCAATGAGTTGTCAATGATTTCTGCCATTAAAGAATTTATTTTTAAAAATTGGATATACTTAGGTCGTTGGAAATCAATTCACAGTGATATAAAAAAGTCCGAGAAAAAAATAAAATTAGTTAAATACAACATTTTGATATGTTTAACATCGTTCTCATAAATATTTCTTTCCAAGATTTGTAATTTCTTTCTCACTATAATTAATTATTTTAATGTAAATTTAAAACTACACACTTCAGTAGAACGAAGTAAAAATTCTAAAATTAATCGAATCGTTTGAGCTGAGGGATAACAATTTGTGGTCCGACATTCAAAACACGTAAAATTTGCCTTATTACAAATTTTTTGAAAACGTACAAAAACATATTTTTTGGATTGATTCGAACCTGAAATTTCTTCAGCCTGAACCAAAGAAACATGTTATAATTTTTTATTCGTCGGGAACATTTTTTTTCGGGGTGATATAACGTTCCAAAATCGCAACAAAAAAATGAAATCCCAAAAATCCTAAATCGCGACAAAAGTTTTCTCCCGAAAGAGCAAAATGATAAAATGTTTCTTTGGTTCAAGCTGAATAAATTTCAGGTTCAACATGTTCAACTTTTTTTTAAATGTGTGCACATGACTTAATCCAAAAAAACATGTTTTTGCACATTTTCAACAAAATTGTTACAGCACAAATAATTTATTTGTAAATTTCGTAATTTTTTATTATTGTTCACTAGTAAAAGCTGTAAATATAACAAATTCGTCATAATTTTTTAACCAATAGGAAATATTTTGAATTTTAAATCGTTAAATTTTACTGATTCAAATTTTTTTTTCACTTGTCGAATGCCAACCCACAAGTTTTTTTCTCCTCAACTCCAACGATTTGATTTGTTTTAGCATTTTCACTCCGCCCTACTCTTTAGTTCTCTTCAACTCAAATTAAAAATTGCTCAAGTTAGAATATTTAACATTGCAGTTGATGAATTTGGAATATTCCATTTTTTAATTAGGTAGGTATATAAAGTTTTCACCTTCTAATACTTATTTAAAAAGTATATATTTTGTCATGTTATTGGTACATTATTTATTCATAAATAATTTATTTAAGTGCTATAATTGCCTTAATTATTATTCAATAATGGGTACACTCACTAATTTCAGAGAATTTTCCGCGTAATTTATAATATTGTATTTTCAAATATCGTATATTCAAAGAGAAAAGGGGAAGTTTTTTGAGAATAGGGGAAAAAGGGGAATTTCAAGAAAAAAGGGGAAACTAAAAAAAGGGAAGACTGTGCATCCTGTAATTATTTAAATAATTTTCATAAACAAATTCAGAGTTTGTCTATTTTTAACTTTTCGATGACTCTTTCCTAAGATATTTTGCTATTTAAAAATTATTGATGATTTAAACACTTTTCATAAACAAATTCAGAGCTTGGCCATATTTCAACGAATAGACTTTTCGCTATTTTAACTAAGAATATCTTTCCGCTGTCTTTTTTGTATGATGCTTTGTAAATTTCCAAGAATTATTAATTATTGAAACAATTTTCATAAACAAATCAAGAGCTTGGCCTTTTTTCAACGAATAGGATCAATTAGTTCAGGGTATCAAGAAAGAATGTAATTCCAATAACTCTTTTCTACGATACTTTGCAAATATACAATAATTAATAATTATTTCAACAATTTTTATGAACATATTCAGAGTTTGGCAATTTTTTAAGGAATGGGCACAATTTGTTTACAGAATAAACTAAGAATATCTTTCCGATAACTATTTTCTATGTTGCTTTGTAAATTTACAATAATTATTGATAATTTAAAACAATTTTCATAAACGAATTCAGAGTTTGGCTATTTGTCAACGAATAAGCTCAATTTTTTGCAGAATTAACTAAGAATATCTTTTCGATGACTTATTTCTATGATGCTTTGTAAATTTACAGGAATTATTAATTATTTCAACAAATTAGGAGTTTGGCCATTTTTCAACGTATGGGCTCAATTTGTTTAAGGAATCACCAAGAAAGTTTTTCCAATAACTCTTTTCTGTGGTACTTTGCAAAGTTACAATAATTATTATTTATTTAAACAACTTTTATAAACATATTCAGAGTTTGGTTATTTTTCAAGGAATAGGCACAATTTGTTTACGGAGTCAACTAAGAATGTCTTTCCGATGACTCTTTTCTATGTTGTTTTGTAAATTTATAAGAATTATTAATTATTTAAACAATTTCCATGAAAAAATTCAGAGTTTGGCTATTTTTCAACGAATAGGCTCAATTTTGACAGAATTAACTGAGAATATATTTCCGATAAATTTTTTCTATAATGCTCTGCAAATTTTCAAGATTTATTAATTATTTAAACAATTTTCATAAACAAAATAAGAGTTTGGCTATTTTTTAAAGAATAGGCTCAATTTTTTTCCAGAATCAACAAAGAATGTATTTCCAATAACTCTTTTCTACGATACTTTGTATATTTACTAATTCTATATTTGTACCGACTGTGCTATACGGTAGCGAGACATGGACCTGTCAAGAAAAGGATAAGAGTAAAATTAACGCGATTGGCATGAAACCTCTGCGCACAATTTGCGGCAAAACACTGATGAACAAAGTGAGAAACGAAATAATCCTCAAAGAATGTGGTGAAAAAGATACAATAGTTGACACATGGGAAAGAAATCAGTTAAGATGGTTCGGACATGTTGAAAGAATGAAAGATGAACGTCTAACGATACAAGTATATAAAGGTGAAGTAAATGGCAGTATGCCCAGAGGCAAACCGCGGAAAGAATGGTTAGAATGTGTGAATGAGACCTTAATCCGAAAAGACATAAGAAGCCATAGAAACAGGAGAGCTTGCATGAAAAAATGCATGGACGTGAAGGATGCTAGAGAAGTATGCCAGGATAGAAAAGTGTGGCGACAAATGGTTTATAAAGAGAATGTCAGTAGAGTGAATGACGCCTGAAACAAAAGACCTTGGATACTAATGGGCCCAAGTGGGGAACCACACATAACAATTTTGTGAGGCTCTTCACCTGGGGTGATCGCTAGAGAGATTGATCAGCAACCTGGGTCGGAGTAGTGTTGTGGGACGAACGTGTTATTTAATTAAATAACACGAAAATTCTAGATCAATCTGAAAAAAAAATCTATACCTCCTTCCCCACATTACTATTTTCCAACCGAGCGAGTCACGCCTACCCCGGAAGGGAAATGGCTTAATGGTATAATAATAATAAATTATTTAGACAGTTTTCATAAACATATTCAGGGTTTGGTTATTTTCAAAGGAATAGGCACAATTTGTTTACGGAGTCAACTAAGAATATCTTCCCAATGACTCTTTTCTATCTTGCTTTGTAAATTTATAAGACTTATTAATTATTTAAACAATTTCGATTACAAAATTAAGAGTTTGACTATTTTTTAACGAATAGGCTCAATTTTTTACAGAATTAAGTGAGAATATTACTCGGATGACTTTTTTCTATAATGATCTGCAAATTATCAAGAATCAAATATCATTTAAACAATTTTGATAAACAAATTAACAGTTTGGCCATTTTTCAACCAATAGGCTCAATTAGTTTAGTGGATAAAGAAAGAATGTAATTCCAATAACTCTTTTCCACGATACTTTGCAAATATACAATAATTATTAATTATTTCAACAATTTTCAGGAACATATTCAGAGTTTGGCAATTTTTTAAGGAATAGGCACAACTTGTTTACAGAATAAACTAAGAATATTATCCCGATAACTCTTCTCTAGGTTGCATTGTAAATTTACAAGGCTTACTAATTATTTAAATAATTTCTATAAACAAATTCAGAGTTTGGCTATTTGTCAACGAATACGCTAAATTTTTTTACAGGATTAACTAAGAATATCTTTCCGATGATTTTTTTTTTGTGATACTTTGTAAATTTCCATGTATTATTAATTATTTGAACAATTTTTATAAGCAAATTGAGAGTTTGGCTATTTTCAAAGGAATAGGCTCAATGTCTCTCTGATGACTCTTTTCTATGTTGCTTCTGTATATTCACAAGAATGATGAATTATTTAAACAATTTCCATGAAAAAATTCAGATTTCGCCTATTTTCAAGGAATAGGCTCAATTTGTTTACGGAATTAACAAAGAATGTATTTCTGATAAGTCTTTCCTATGTTACTTTGCACACTTACAATAATTATTAATTATTTAAACAATTTTCATAAACATATTCAGAGTTTGGGTATTTTTCAAGGAATAGACACAATTTGTTTACGGAGTCAACTAAGATTGTTTTTCCGATCACTCTTTTCTATGTTGTTTTGTAAATTTACAAGAATTATTAATTATTTAAACAACTTTCATAAAAAAATTCAGAATTTGGCTATTTTTCAACGAATAGGGTCAATTTTGTACAGAATTAACTAAGAATATCTTTCCGATGACTTTTTTTTATTATGCATTTTAAATTTCCAAGATTTAATAATTATTTAAACTATTTTCATGAGCAAATTAAGAGTTTGGCCATTTTTCAAAGAATAGGCTCAATTTGTTTACGGAATCAACAAAGAATGTATTTCCAATAACTTTTTTCTACAATACTTTGCAAATTTACAATAATGATTAATTATTCAAATAATTTTTATAAACAAATTCAGAGTTTTACAATTTTTTCTTCTGAACTATAATATTAAAATCGAAAACATTTGAACATTTTAAACAAATTCATTTTTATAAGAAAATATATGCACTATATATTTAATAAGAATTAAAAAAGCATACAAATTTTATAGTGGTAAAAACTAAAAACTTTCCTTTTCATTAATTTCAGTCTTTTTTCTTTTTGTTAATTTCTTCAAGTATACTTTAATAATCTCTTCAATTGAATGATATTTTGCTTTATCAAAATTTTCTGGAATAATTTTTCTCTTGCAATATATTTTTCTGTATATTTTACTGTGATTTAGCACTCAATCGAACATATAACCGGTATTATTATTACCTATTGTACTATTCCTTTTTATTTTTAAAACCCCGGTGAAACAGAGGTCTATACACGGGTCAACCTCATTGTTAAAGTATCATTTAAAAGTCCTTTAGCATGAGTACATATACCGCCAGACGACTCCACTTCATTGTGTATGGGCATGTACAAAATTTTCTTTTACTAAGTTGGGCTTAAAATCACTGTATGAATTTAATCACAACCAGTGGTAACCCTCGGCTGTATCCGACTTTATTAGAAGTACTCGCATTTGCCTGGACATTTGGCCAGAGGAGAGGAAAACAGCAGGAAACCATCTCCCGAGTTCAGCCGGCTTTTCGACAGTCGAGTTTGAAGGCAGACATTCAACCCTACTCACCGAATGCATACAGTCATCCTCGGGGTCAAACCTTCCGCTCGACATTAGTTAAAATGCAGAAAATCACAAACCCGGACGTATGTCACAGATGGTCACCCATCCGAATGCTATGCGCATTCGAAATGGCTTTACATCTGGACTCTTCTCGATTCGAGATCATTTAGAGGTTTTTTCAAAAAGTGCAAACAAAAATGTTTGCTAAATGATGAACAAAAATGTTTAGAGTTGCACAATTATTTCTTCTGCATCGTGAGAGGGTACCCATGCGAAGCCGTGTACAAATAAAAGTTATTGAAGTAATAATTAATTTCATCGTATTTTATTGAACTTCATTTTCAAATAAAATATTTGAATGTAAATTAATTGGACGCGCGCGGAGCGCGCGTATGAGGTTCTACTTTTTGTTGAAAATTCGTCTTTTTGGTTTGAAAATTCATCTCTTTTGGTAGAAATTTAATCTTTTTTTATTAAAATTGCAACTAATTCTTTTAAAATTAAAATATTTTTTGGCTGAGGATTCAACTATTTTTTTCGAAAATTCGTCTCTTTGGATGAATTCAACCCTTTTTGATTTAAAATTAAAATATTTTTTAGTTTTAATATCAACTATTATATTTTTCGTTAAGAATTTATCTTTTTTGTTGAAAATTAAACTTTTAGGTTAAGAGTTAAACTACTTCGTTAAAAATACAATTATTTGGTTGAAAATTCACCATTTTAGTTCAAAATTCATCTCTATGTTTGCACATGTAACTATTTTGTTAAAAATTCCTCTTTCTTGGCAGAAGATAATTCTTCTTGGTTGAAAAATCATTTTTTTTGCAATGTATCTACTCAAATGCTGGAAAAAAAATTACCTGACAATCCCAGATTTTTTTCCAGATATCTCAACTTTTTTCCATGTATAATTTTTTATAGTACAGAGCCATTCAAATATGTTGCATTTTTTTTTTAATCGACTTGGAATATGTATACAATCTCGGGATTCAATTAATATGTCTAATTTAGAAAGCTTTGGCAAGTTATATTACAAGATATTCTTAAATATATCAGCACCATGGATTAATTAAATAGTTGGATAATACTAGAAACATAATTAATCATTTCTTGCATTTGTCTTTGAAGTCCATGGATTTGAATAATAATTTAAACAAATTTTTATTTTATCTTCCTATATTTAAAATTCAGTGCATATTTAGGTAAAATTAAAGTGGGTACCATATTCAGTTCAATTTAAATCGCTTCAAATTTCTAACTTTTCAAGTAAAAATATTGCATTTTTAACCAAAAAGATTAATTTTCTATTTAAAAGGTGATTTTTTAACAAAATACATGAATTTACAACCAAATAGTTGAATTTTCAACTAAAAAAGATCAATTTTCAACCAAACTCATGAATTTTAAACTAAAAAGATAAATTTTTAACAAAAGAGTTTAAATTTCAACCAAGTAGTTTTATTTCCAACAAAAAAGATGAATTTTCAACTAAAATTATGAATTTTCAACTGGAATAGTTGAATTTTCAACCAAAAACATGAATTTTGAGAAAAGAAGATTAATTTTCAAACAAAAAGATCAATTTTCTACTAAAAAAGACGACTCTTCAACAAAATACATGAATTTTCAACTAAAAAAAAATTTTCAACCAAATAGTTGCATTTTGAACTAAACAATATCAATTTTGAACTAAACAATATCAATTTTCAACCAAAATTTGAATAGTTAAATTTTCAGTTAAAAAAATTAATACTTAACCAAAGAGATAAATTTTTAACTAAAGTGATGAATCCTTAACTAGAATAATTGAATTTTCAACAACAAAGAAACATTTTCAACAAGATATTAAATTGGAATAGTTAAATTTTCAGTAAAAAACTTAATTTTTGAGCTAAAGAAAAAACCGAATATTTAACAAAATAGCTAATTTTTCAGATTAAGAGATTAATTTTCAATTAAAATTATGATTCTTTAACAACGAAAAATTAATGCTGAACAAGAGAGTTTAACTTTCAACCAAGAAATTAAATTTTCATTTCAAAAAAGATCAGTTGTGAACGAAAAATGCAGTAGTTGATATTTCTGCAACAACAAAATTAATTTTTAATCAAAAACAGTTGAATTTAACCAAAAGAGGCGACTGTTCAACAAGACTTTAACTTTCAACTACGAAATATTTTCAGTTAAGAAAGAGAAAAAATTGCAAACAAATGGTTGAATTTTCAATAAAATACATGAATTTTAAACTAAACACGATCGATTTTTAAGCAAAAATAGAATAAATTTTCAGTCAAAAAAATTAATTTCAAGCAAAAAAAGACAAACAAATTTTCAACAAAATAGTTAAATACAGTAATATTAAGTGACTTTTACAAATGAAGAATCATTGTAATTCAATTTTATATTTAAATTTAAAGAAGAAATTAAGCAAGCACTCGAAAAAATTCCCTGACATTTCCAGCTTTTTGTTTTTGTTGAAAATTCAACTACTTGATTACAAGTTAAACTACTTTGCTCAAAAGACATTTTTCTTTGGTTGACGATTCATCATTTTAGTTTACAATTAACGTTTTGGTTGAAAATTCCAATTTTTTGTAAAATAATTCAACTATTTGGTTACAGATGAACTTTATTGTTAAAATTTTGATTTGGCATATTTGAAATTTTCAAAACTCTTTTTGAGTTTTCTTCAAGAGTCTTCTGAAAATTATATTTATATAACCTTCAAACAAATAGAAAAATAAACCTAAAAAACAAATAGTCGACATTTTTATTTTGTATTAAAAAGGATTTTTTCCTCGAACCGAAAAACTACTTTTGGCGATGCTAATAGTTTCATAAAGAAAGTTTAAAATTCAATGTAACAAAAATGAAAAATGTAACTTACAAATAGTTATCTACATTTAAAATCGTTTGGGACTGCACACAATCCTCGATGAATTTCACGTCGAAAACAAAGAGATAAACGTAACAGCGTGATGGTAACGTAAATGTCAAAACTTTTTCGTCAGGTTCGGTTTTAACTTTTCCTCCATTGCTCTAAAATGATTAATAAATTATCTAGCCGTTAATTAATTCCTAAAATAATACACAAAACGATAAATTATTTGTCTTTGAAATTGCAATTTAGAAAATAAATTAATAATTTAAGAATGTTGTTTAAAAATCCTTCAAGACAAATACTTCAGAATAAATTACTGAATTTCGCGAGTGACAATTATTGCACGACAAAAGTATAAAAATTATATACTTATATACAGGAATATCCTTTCAAATTTAAAGAACTTCATATAATTGTTGTAAAAAATTATACACACTCTGATCAAATTTGAGTATTTTTCGAAATATTCATCCGGCAGATTTGCCAAATGAAATTCCATTGGGGAACCATTTATTTTTTTAAATATCCCCATATTTCCTTCCAAAATCATTTTAAAACACTGTTCTATGTGCGTCGTCGTGTTTTTGAGGTTATGTTGATCAGAAATCACAAAAAGGGCGCTAAACCCACTCTCTGTCCAACGGAAAATCACTCATTGCAATTTTTATTAGTGTTACGCGAATAAATTACGCCATATTATTTCTAAATCAGATGAAAACAGTTGTTTTCTGATAAATAACGAGGAATTAGTAGAAACTGCCACAACAAAAAACAAAACAACTGATGCGTTCGGACAAGGACAAGGAATTTTCACTTCGGGTTCGGAAATAATTTCGGCTGTTCGGCCAAGTTCGGACCAGCAGTGGGACTCCGATGCTGTTTCGAAGTCGAAAATCGAACGAATTTCTCTTTCTATCTCCACACGTTAGAAAAAGAGGTCCGTTCGATTTTCGACTTTCGACATGGTATCGGAGTCCCACTGCAGGAAACGTACAGAGGCGCAGGGCAAAGATATTATCAAAGATATTTTACCTAGATGCGGCAAGGGTCTAGTTAGGCCACATGTCACGAGGGCGGCGCTACCGTCACTTTTGTGGCTTCGGCTTTATTCGGTACTTTTCGGCTAAATTCGGCATTGCCGCTTCGTTTAAAGGGATTGTTTCGACCACATACCGCAAGGCGGCGCAATAAACGTCGAGCGGGAATTTAAAATTTTTGCATTATTATGAATTATTTATGTATATTAAAGGACGGAAACGGACTTTTTCCTATTTTGAAATATTTTTAGTACAGATAATTTACTCTTATGACTGAAAAAGAAAAAAATATCCTATAATATAGGACGTAATAAAAAATTAAGAAGTCATTGAATATGATAATGAATTCAGCATTTTAGTAATTACAAACCTATAAATGATAGGACAATTTTACCATTGGACAATAACTTGCACATCTTTTCATTTTCCTCATTAAATATTAGAATTATAATTAGTATATAAAGTATGATGAATAATAAAAAATAATTCAAAATTAGATGCCGAGTACACAAATGAACGTAAAAAAATTTCGAAAATACAAAGTGACGAATAATAAAATTTTAGGGCTTTAATATAACGATACAAGATTTTTAATTGTCGAAAAATGAAAATCCCCAATTTAAAAATATCCGAAATTATAATTTAACGAATTATATAATTTTTGAATTATACCATTTTTAATTATGCAATTAACGAAATATTAAATTCCCATACAATTTGCAAATTTTCGAAATTTAAGATTTGACGAAAATAAACAATTAGTTATTAAAGATATATTAAATAATTATTATTTATTTTTGTCAATATTAAATTTCGGGAATTAAAAAATGTGCAGAATTTAATAATTGGACAATTATATAGTTCCGTAAATTTTAATTTTGGATATTATTGAGATTTTTAGTTTTGCGGTAAATTTAAAAACCTGTCATTTTAAAATTCAGAGATTTCATAATTCATGAAATTATATATTTCGGAACCCGTTAATTTGTGTATTTATTATCTCTTCACTTTTTATCAGTCCCTACATAAATAATTAATTTAATAAATTAGGATTTATCGTTAGTTTTCGCACAAATCCTTATAAAGGTTTTCAAAGATTATTGGGAAGAAAAAATTATAACGTCAGTGGAGATGTTTAAGAAAAAAGTATTTTTTGAAGCAGGTACGTATTGAAATTTTATTTTTAATTTCTAAACTTTCTTCTTTTTTTCTGGTAATCGATTTTTCTTGCGCGAATTTACTTACATAATTATTTACAATAAATTCTATAATTTGTTATTACAATTGTAATTAAACTATTCAGCGATTTCATAATAAAGTTTTGTATTCAAAACTAAAATGTTGCATTAGTAAAAATTTAATTTTGACATTTGATTCCCTTCACTTTAATTCCATTTTTACTTATGATGTTTCCTTCAATATTCTATTTAAAATTGTACAAATAGACACGTCTATTTGTAATTCTATATTGAAGAATTTCAGTTTGGTTAGAAAATACTTAAAATTAAAAGTTTTGAACATTGAAAAGTTGAACAGCCGGGAATTTTTTTCTTAGGGTGACTTTTTACGAAGAAAAATTACAAAATCAAAAAAAAATTAATAAATTTACATTACATTACATACATTTGGAGAAGAATAATTATGAAATACTCTGTTCAATCTTTTTTTGGTTGGAAAATTAATTTGAAAATAAAAAAAAAACGTTGCAAAAAATGCAGTCGGTAGGAGTTATAATTTTTTAGAAATAATTTTTTGAATTTTGAACTTTGCTCTGTGAAAAGAAACTCTTAGATTTCAGCAAGCACTCTGAAAATATTTAAAACAATTTTCCACGATTTTTATGATTTTTATTTAAAGTTAATCCAAAGAAATAAAATTTTAGTTTGCAGTAAAATATTGAAGCACGTAAAAAATATAAGAAAAAATAAATTTTAAATAGAAAAATTGATGAAAAATAAAAGTACCAAATAATAAATGCCCGAATTTTAATATTTCAGAAATCCAAATTTATCGAATTCTATAATGTCAAAATTATTCAATTAACGAATTATTAAACTAACTTACATTTTTTAATTTGCGAAATTTAAATTTCAATAATTAGTAAATTAATGATTAAATATTTAAAATAATTATAAATTATTTTATCAATCCCGATGTGCTAGATACTTCAAAGATTTTGATTTCTGAATCTTAATTATTTAGGAAATTTAATAATTTGTTACTTTTATAATTCGTTTATTATATAAATTGAAAATTATATAATTCAATTTTGGATTCTGGAAATTTTAAAATTTAAGAATTTATAATTCGATATTTATATTCTTCGTCAATTTATCTATTCGGTATTTTCGGTTATTCCCTTAATGTGAAACAGTTCCAAATAAAAAAGTCAATTTTAAAAAGGTTTCAATTCGGAAGTAGTTTTTTTAAATTTAAATTACTTTAAGTGCCACTTTTTTCAAAACACGTTTTATTGGCTTAAAAATTCTCTAAAATTCCACCGCACATTTTGATAAAAAATTTAAACTTTGAAATTGTTTAAACAAATTGTTTAAAAATGCGAGATACGGAAAAACTAATAGCGCCATTCGATTCTTCGGAAAAAATGATATAAAGTCCATGCATTGGACAATTTTTTTTCCACCCAACTTGTTATGCAGTATAAATACAAATTCTATAACATTTAATTGTTTATTTATACTCCGTCACCAATCTGGTCCATAAAAAATTGCGAAATGCATATATAATTGATGTAATTTCTTTCGTAGAATCGAATGGCACTATTATTTTTTCCGAATTTCGCTTGTTAAACAATTTGTTTAAACAAAAATTGTTTAAACAATTTAAAAATAAATTTTTTCATGAAAAGTCTTCTGTTAGTTTTCATGCTATTAGAAATTCAGCCTGAAAAAAACAATAAAAAAATTCAAATTCCGATGGACTTACACTGTTTTGACCGCAGTCGACTTTTGACGCTATGTATCTCGAAAAGTATTAACTTTTTACCAATTTTGTTTATTGAGATCTGTAGAGCTCGATCAAATCTCGAATGTACTTCCTCACTTTTTTTTTTAAGAATTCAATTTTTGAGAAGGTTTTTTCTCTCTTCTGAAAAATTTATCTCAATGGATCTTCATGCTTTTGTCGCGACACCCTTCAATTGCAAAAATTACGCTTCAATTTTAATTAAAATTAAATTAAATTAAACATTTCTGGTAAATAATCTATATATGATCTACGTAAATTTAATATTTTACTGCAGTATAAAATTCCATTTATTTGTATCCATTGATCATCTAAATCTTCTGCTCACTCACGAAGTACATAATTCAAGTCATAGTACTTCCTGGCAAAGGATATTCGTGGGCTCACTCATTCTCATCATTGACGGTGACTCATTCACGCGCTTTGACGCGGTTGCTATGGAAACAATGAAAAGTTGTAGAGGGCAGCACCTCGATATAGGCGAAAAATAGTTAGCTATATATTTTCGGCGTCCCCACTCCTGACCCTTGCCGCATCTAGGTAAAATATCTTTGATATTATAATATTTGGGCAGGGCAGCATGATCATGCCCACGGAAGATTCCTTCGTTATCACGCCCAAAGATACGTTGCGCGTCGGTAAATGATGAAAAGTTAGCAATTTATGAAATGATTTACCATTGAAGTTTCTACTCCAGGAGTTACCCATTGAGTTACCATTATCACTGTCAAAAAGTGCACAATTATTTACCACCAGAGTCCATTATTTTTATTTATTATATTGCCGTTGTTTTTTATTAAAAGTGCCGAATTAAAAATTTTATTATAATGATAGACAAATATTTGGAAATAAAAAAAGTTACATACCTAGCAAACAGACGCGTATTAAATTGTTTATAAATATACTCAAAAAAATGAGTCAATGCTTATACAATAAAAAAATAATAATTTTACTTTGCTCAAATAATTTAATTAATAATTAGAGAAAGGACAAATATTTTATTTTTTATTTATATTTTTCCAATTTGTTCAAAAATATATTTATGTATATTAACTCATATTATAGATTTCATAAACAAAGTAAGATATGAAAAAAAAGAAGAGGATAACTCTCCATCTATTTTTCCGTCGCTAGTGAATAGGCAACCCAGATATACGTACTTGTCAACTTGTTCTAATATCTCATCATTTAGGACAATGTCCAATTGTCCTAATTGCACATTGTTTTCCCTAATAGCACGGAACATTCCGGGAACGTTCCGCGGGCACCTTCGGAACGTTCCAGGAACGTTCCCGGAACGTGTAAAATGTCCGCCCCTTGGGAACGTTCCACTGGGACCTGAGGGGAACTTTCCATTATTGTTATTTTTAACAACAATTATCTCGTAAACCGTAAGAGATAGGTAAAAATGGATGTCATTTTTGAGTTTTGAGTACCGCATATACTACACTATAATATGATATCCGTATCATAAACTGACATCGATTTTGACCTATCACTTACGGTTTACGAGATATTTATTGATAATAATAACAATAACGTTAATTTATGTTTGGAACGTTCCAGTGGAACGTTCTTGGAACGTTCCCAAGCGGCGGACATTTTACACGTTCCGGGAACGTTCCGCTGGAACGTTCCGAAAGTTCCCGCGGAACGTTCCGGGAACGTCCCAGGAACGTTCCGTGCTATTAGGGTTCTCAGTTTTTCCTTCAAACACCATGATTTTTGTTTTATTTACGTTAATTTTAAGGCCCATGTTCTTCATGCTTGTATTAAGTTTATTCAACATTCTTTGCAAGTCCTCGATTGATTCTGCCATAATAATCTTGTCATCTGCGAAAGCTAATTAGCAGTGAAGGTACGTGGGTTAACGTACCACGTACCTTCACTGTTTCGAGATCTACACCTTCTTCGTCGAAAAGGGCCATTCTTAGACACTTATCCATAAATATGACAAATAGCCGCATGAGGACATAACGCATCCTTGTTTCACGCCTTGCATAATATCGAACCAGTCTCTCAGTTTTCCATTTACCCTTACACTCGCTTTACTACCTGTATATATTGATTTCATTGCTTGCGGAGCCATCCATTGACTCCGTACTCTTTAAGGACTTCCCAAAGTTTACTTCTATTTACCTTGTCAAATGCTTTTTCTAGGTCAACAAATGCACAGAAAACTTTCTTTCCTACTCTTAAGCTTTTTTCTGTGATCTGTCTTAGGCTAAATATCTGATCTTTACGTGATATTCCCGGCATAAATCCACTTTGGACTTCCCATATCTTTTCTTCTGTGATTTCCATTACCCTACGAATAAGTATTTTTGAGTGTATTTTACTTACGGTACTTACTTACTTACCTCTGTAATTACTGCAGTTGCTTTTATCTCCCTTTCTTTTGTATATTGGTACGATAATCGCTTTTCTCCAATCGTCTGGGACTTCCCCCGTCTCGATACATAAATTTATCAATTCGCACAACCTGTGAGGTATGTACTCGCCACCGTATTTAAGCATTTCAGCGCTAATACTGTCTATACCAGCAGCCTTACCGTTTTTCAAGTTCTTAATTATGTCTCTGACCTCAGTGACACAGACTTTTTCAATTGGGTTTTCTAATGCATTATGTTCTGTGTCGCAGTTTTGTTGTCCTATATCTTCACCTCCTAATAGTTCTTTAAAAAAGTCTTTTAAAGCGTCTACTATCCCGTCTGTATCATATAGCATTTCACCTTTGCTGTTTCTCATGCTGACAAACTCTGTACTTTTACTTTCCTTCAACTGTTTATATAATAGTTTCATAATTCCTTCAAAGTAGTTTTGTATTTTGTTCTCTTCTTCTGTTCTGATTTTTTCTTCACTCTCCTTGACTAGTCGTTTAACTTTCCTCTTTTTAGGTTTTTGTAATCATTTTTACGTGGGTTAGCTTTCGCAGATGACAAGATTGTTATGGCAGAATCAGTCGAGGACTTGCAAAGAATGTTGAATAAACTTCATACAAGCATGAAGGACATGGGACTCAAAATTAACGTAAATAAAACAAAAATCATGGTGTTTGAGGGAAAGAGTGAGAAAACAATGTGCAACATTGTCCTAAATGATGAGAGATTAGAACAAGTTGACAAGTACGTATATCTAGGTAGTCTATTCACTAGCGACGGAAAAATAGATGGGGAGTTAGATAGGCGCATAAATAAGGGTAAACAGGTTATCGGTAGAGCAGGGTCCATCCTAACAAATAAAAACATATCAAAAAAAGCTAAAATGGCCATACACAATTCTATATTCGTACCGACTGTACTATACGGTAGCGAGACATGGACCTGTCAAGAAAAGGACAGGAGTAAAATTAACGCGATCGGCATGAAACCTCTGCGCATAATATGCGGGAAAACACTAATGGACAAAGTCCGAAACGAGACAATCCTCAAAGAATGTGGTGCAAAAGAGACAATAGTTGACACATGGGAAAGAAATCAGTTAAGATGGTTCGGACATCTTGAAAGAATGAAAGATGAACGACTGACCAAACAAGTGTATAAAGGTAAAGTAAATGACAGAATGCCCAGAGGTAGACCGCCGAAAGAATGGTTAGAATCTGTAAAGGAGACATTAATCCGTAGAGACATAAGAAGCCATAGGAACACAAGAGCTTGCATGAAAAAATGCATGGACGTGAAGGAAGCTAGAGTAGTATGCCAGGACAGAAAAGTGTGGCGACAAATAGTTTGTAAACAGAGTGAAAGTAGAATGAATGACGCCTGAAACAAAGATCTTGGATACTAATGGGCCCAAGTGGAGAACCATACATAACAATTTTGTGAGGCTCTTCACTTGGGGTGATCGCTAGAGAGATTGATCAGCAACCTGGGTCGGAGCAGTGTTGCGGAGTAAACGTGTCATTTAAATAAATAACACGAGAATTCCAGATCAATCTAAAATATATATACCTAACACTTATATACCTATCCACCTCATACATATATTCCTACCTACCTTATACCTATATACCCATATGCAAACTACTATTCTCCAACCGAGCAAGTCACGCCTACCCCGAAAGGGAAATGGCTTAATGGTATAATAATAATAATTTTCGAGTCTATTTCTCTCCTCATCGCTAAGACCTGTCATGTTTAATGTTCTCTTGTGCGCCTCTGTAATTACTGCAGTTGCTTTTAAAACTATATATTAGGTACTTTAAGAACTATCGGAAATTGCATTCAAAATTTTGAAGCTAGGGAGAGAAGTGGGGGCAAGAAGGACTGCAAAAAATTAAAAAATTGTTCTAATTTACCTATAATTTCATCAAATAAGGAAAAACGATTAGTGTTTTAGTTCCGCCACCTGCATTACATATATTACTTGGAGTAGTAAACACTTTGTTTGATAACATGCATACAAAATTTGAGAATCTTAGTGAAATGTGGGCCAAAAAGTGTAACGTCAGGAGAGAAGTGCTGTATGGAAGTGCAGGATTTGCTGAGAATTCAAGTAAAACATTGTTAAATAATGTTGATGTCGTGAAATTTGCTCATCCGTGAGTAAATTTGTTTGTATGAAATATGTGAAATGTTTTGAAGCATTTAACAATGTTGTCGATTCCTGTTTTTTAATTGAGTTGAAACCAGGATATCTTGAAATGATAATGATATTCAGAGAGTTATCTAGATTTAGGCATAAGAGTAACTCCGAAAGTTCACGCAATATTTTTTCACATCGAAGATTTTTGTAAACAAAACAATAAAGGCTTAGGATTTTACTCGGAACAAGCCGTAGAATCTTCTCATGCAGACTTTAAAAAAATATGGAAAAAATATTAAATGAAAAAGTCAAATTCTAACTACGCAGAACGTTTACTTAAAGCTGTACGTGAATATAACAGTAGGTACGTTTAATTATAATACAATTATTATATAGCTATTATATATTATTGTACATTGTATATTACACATTATGTATTCTACAATAACATTAAAGAATTATGTATATTAAACATACTATAGTTTTTATAAGAAATTAATATTGAAACTTGAACATTATGTATACGAATTTTTTGATGAAATATTCATAAATATATTGATTTATATTTTTTTTAAATCGTTCCTTTTGTTTATTTATTGATTAACTTCTTGTTAGTAATTCTAATTTACATATAACTCCTTTATATAAACGTAATTATATGCCCAACGGCCATACCACGCTGAAAACCCCAGTTCTCGTCAGATCACTGAAGTTAAGCAGCGTTGGACGCGGTTAGTACTTGGATGGGTGACCATTCAAGAATACTGAAATGAGTGCTGTTGGCACATCGTGGGTGTGGTGAGCCCACACTTGTAGTTATTTATAACTACAAGAAAAACCTAGAAACACGACCCGAATCGGGTAGTGTCACGCCTACCCTGAAAGGGAAATGGTTTAATGGTATATATGGTCTTATTAACTTGAAAATAGTATTTTACTGATTTTTAGTATTTCAAATAGGATTATCCAGACAAAAAAAATCCGTTCAGAGAAATATTTTAATTTCATCAAAAATGGTTCCCCAGAAGAAATCAAAACAATTTCCTATTCATAACTTTGGGGTACCCGAAAATATCATTTAACTTTTTTAAAGGCCACAGTGCGGTAACAAAAATAGTTACCGGTACCGATAATAAGATTTCTGGGAAAATTTTTAATGATTTAGATTTTATTTCAAAAACACACGAAACAGAATCTACAAAACTTTAAGAAAATTAAAAAAATTTGTAGGAAAACTGAATTATTTCAAAAGATATTTAGAAGGATTAGAAGTTTCGGGAAGATACTAAAATAATTTGAAAAAATTTCAACCAATTTAAAACCAAACGTACATTTTTGAGTATTTCAAATAAATTTTTAAAAGCCTTTTAAGAATTTTGAATACAACAATTTTCTTAAGATTCCTCTGAAATTGCTAAAATGTCGAAAAAAATCTGGAAGTTTTTAAGGCAATTTTTTTAATTTTGAAGGATTTTCCCAATATTAACAAACATTCGAGTCAGTTTAAAAATTATTTATGAATTTTAGAAGTTTTGAAGAGATAAAAAATATTTTGTAAATCCTGTAAAATAAACAAAAAAATTTCACCACTCTTATTCGACATACCCGTGCGGAAATTTAAATCCGGGCACTATAAGGTCCTGAAAGGATTGCCGTATTATATTTAAGGTCCGGATAAGTAAATCCTATCAGGCCCTTATGGTGTTCCGTCACGCTCGGAATTAAAAGGGCCGTAATTGTCTACCTTATAAGGTCCATGTCAGGCAGCCTTTTTTGTACCTTTAAAATAATTAAGGTCCTTTGCAGGGCCGTCATTATTTCGTATCGAATCCCTTACTTATTTTTCAAATGAGAATGAAATAAATATAAAAATATTTATGTTGACTTCCAAAAGTGATGTTTTATTAAAATACATATTATTATGTACAATAATGTATATTAAAATCTTTTTCAATTCTGTCAAGTATTATAAAATTTTCCGTATCCGTACAGCGCGCGTACACAGTCGCGACTAACAAAAATTATACAACCGAGATATCCACATTAGGGATATCTCGCAGCAGCAAAAGAGTCAGCTCGACCGTAAGTGCAATAGAAGAGCCTCGCCCTGCAGTAACCACCTTTTTTTATCACGGTAGCATTTATGCCAAGTAAGTATGATTTTCGGCGCCTCGACTCCTGTCTTAAACACTCGACGCGCCGTTTCGACTGCGAGAGAGGCAAATCGTTGCGCGCCCTGGCGCACCACAGCCGAACTTTTGCCCAAGGCGGCAAGATTCAAATCTTCAAATTTTAAATCAAATCTTTTTGTGTCAAATCTTTTATCCATGAATCGTGGTTTATCATTCATACCATTATGAGAGTTAGATATATGAATATACGAAATTATTTATTAAAGCTAAAATAAAATAATTATTTGTTCAACATAATACATAATAAATAATTTACGATATCAGAATTTGATTAATTATTATTTATAGTGATTAATAATGCGATGAAATTGCAATATTATTATTTCAAGCATTTTACATGGCTGAGCACTGTAGATTATTGTTAAACTATTGTAAAAAAATCTAATATACTAGATGAAAAAAATTCAACATGAATTAATCTATTTTCTCCTTTTTTTAGGAAAGCGACTATTAATCATTATCATTATTATGAAAAGTTTCAATAAACTGCGTTACTTAATAAAAAGGGCAATCTATCCGGGCTTTATTCGTACCTGATCAGGGCCGTAAATACGGCCTTTTATCAGATTGCCTTAATTAAAAATAAGGCTAGCCTATCCGGGCCTTATTTGGACCTGACCAGGACCGTTATATACATTTTTAAATCAGGCAACCTTATCAGGGCCTGGTACGAGCCTTTTTTTAAATAAGGCTAAAAAAGGCATTTTCCGCACGGGTATGTGAAATCTTCCAAATCTTTTTGAATTTTCTCCAGAATCTTAGGAAAATTATATTTATATAACTTTAAAAACAAATACGTGATTCCTTGTTATCAAATCTCGAAATGTAGTTTTAGCTCAAATTTGAGTGTTCAAAAACTTTTAACAAATAAACAATTATTCGAAATTTTTATTTTGTATTAAAATTGATTCTAATTGAAAAAAAATCATTTTTTTAAATTTTAAGTCTTTTCCATAGTTTGGCGAAATTAATAGCCCAGATTTTTTAAAGGTTTTTTGCTCCCCTCTGAAGAATAAAGCTCCAGAGTTTTCCGTGTCTATCTTACCTGTAAACCCCGGAATTGTCAGGAAATTTTTATATACCTGGAGATGCCAGCGAACTTTTGTCGAGAGCGTGCTTAATTAAAAAAAATAGCAATATAGAATTGAATTACTTTACTAGATACACTGCTTCGCATGGGTCCCCTCTCACGATGCAGAATAAATAATTATACTTCATTCGTTTTTGTTGTGCGCTTATGATCAGGACGCCTCTTATCGTTTCATCTAAATCTTTTATTAATTTGTGTTTGCGATTTCTCGAGAATGGCCGAATCGCCATCCCAAAACACGGTGGTCCTGAAGCATGTTTGGGTTGACCTAAATTGTCGCCGAAAATGGGCTACGCTATTCGATTCTGTAGTGTTCAAGCTTTTGAAAACCGTCTCTCCGAAAATCCTAGCTGCTCGTTTTCGAAAATGGCGGCCAAAAACAGTTTTCTTTTCATTTTTGAAGTGCTCAGTCAAAGTTGAACCGGTTGATTTCTAAATTTTTTTCATTGAAGGTTACAACTTATATTATTTATATTGACAGAAA
>CAKNYM010052611.1:122901-148001 GCA_932195095.1 Andricus curvator | reverse complement strand
ATCCTTACCTGTTGGCAAAGAAGCTCACCGGCGCGAAGAGGATTCATGCAGAGGTTACATGACCGTTGGGTCAATATGCACCCGGAATATGCTCATCAAACGCCTCAGTATTTAAGAGATCAGGTATCCTTTTTGCGAAAAAACGGATATGAAGCTCTTTATCAGCAAGAAGAAGAGCAACATCCTCCATCGAACATTCCACCCGTTCCAGCAAGACCACCTTTGCAGATAGCCGATAATGCTAACATGAGAAATAGGAGAACTATCCACCAAAAAGTCTTTCTCAGGATGGACAAATTAGCTGAAGCTACTGCTCTCCCCGATTTGCTACCCGAAGATGTTAATCTCTGGAATCTGAACTGCGTTGTTTACGAGAAGGCGGTGTCCATGCTTAGCGACAGTAGAAGTAACGAAACTTCAGTACGTCTGAGTAAGACTCGCGAGCGTATTGCACAGCTTCAATTCAAAATTGAAACGGCGAGACGGCATGCATCAAATATTCAGTGCGTGATTAGCTACATAACATTAAATAAAAAATTCACTTCAAAAGTTAGGGCACTTGCTCGAAACTTGAGGAAAGCAAATCACACGCTGAACAAGTGTAAACTGTTGACCATCAAGCAGCACTGGACGCAAAAAATAAGATCTCTTTCAACAGCGAAACAGCGCCTTGAACGGCGAGTAAAGTGGATTCAGGAAAATTCCACCTTTTCTACTCATCCTTCCCGTCTGTTCAATAAAACGTCACGTGCCGTTAAAAATCCGCCTAGTCGAGAAGAGATTCAAGTCTTCTGGGAACAAGTATATGGAGATACTTATCAGCTAAATGAAGACGCTTCAGATATATCACTCTTTCGTAACTTTTGCCAAAGGCAAAGGTTACAAGGTCCAGAGGAAGAGTGTCCACTAATTACTGCTGAAGAAGTGAAGAAAGTTATCGCTAGAACTAAGAACTTTTCAGCGCCCGGGCCAGATAAAATCAACAACTTTTGGTGGAAGAAGTTTACTTCTACGCACCAACATCTAGCTCGTATATTTACTACTTTCTTAAACGGAGAACAACCAGTCCCGCAGTGGCTAGTGGAAGGACGCACGGTATTGATTCCTAAGACTGGAGATTTGTCAAGTCCAAAGAACTACAGGCCCATAGCTTGTTTAAACACCAGCTACAAGCTATTCACTGGCATCCTCAAAGAGAGGATATTAACATCTATCGAGCCGGTATGGAGTGCAATAGTTGAACAACGTGGATGCAAGAGAGGTCTGGCAGGTTGCAGGGAGAACCTGTTAATAGACAGGTGTATCACCCAGGACTCGATCAGGTATCGACGCAATCTGTCCATGGCTGGGATTGACTACCGTAAGGCATTCGATAACACGAACCATGAGCTACTTATTAAGCTCATTGAATTCATGGAGGTGCATCCAAAAATAGTGAGATGCATAAAAGAGCTTATGCTCTTGTGGCGGACAAGATTTGTCATAACATCTGACAAAAGACAAGTGACTACAAGCTATATCACATATAAGAGGGGAGTCTTCCAAGGAGACTCTCTAAGTCCGATACTTTTCTGCATCTCCCTCTTGCCTCTATCTATTGTGCTCCGAGGCAAAAGCTCTGGATACCTATGTGGCCCGCCGAACAAAAGAGAACATAAGGTCAACCACCTTTTATACATGGACGACCTTAAACTCTTTGCTTCCTCGAAAGAGGACCTTAACATCCTTGTGGAGGCGGTAAATAGGTACTCTAAAGCGATTGGCATGAGCTTCGGACTGGACAAGTGTGCCTGCGTCCACCTACACCAAGGAAGACTAGAAACTACATCATCGGGTCACGATCAGGATGTTCAACTCATCGGCGGAAATACCATTCAACATCTTGGTATTGGAGAAACATATACATATCTTGGAATACCGCAAGCGGAAACCCATGATGTGCTTGCGTTAAAAACGGCCCTTGGAAAAAGGTATCGCCAAATTCTCAGAAAAATTTGGGCTTCCGAATTATCTGAAAAGAATAAGATCCAGGCGACCAATTTGCTGGCCGTTCCTATACTGCTCTACACGTTTGGTGCAGTAAAATGGAACGTCGATGAGTTGAAGCAACTTGACCGAAGCACACGCAAGATGATGACAATCCATCGAAGTCATCATCCTAGATCTTCCGTACCTCGAATATACCTCCCGCGAGATAAAGGGGGTAGAGGCTTGCTGAGCTTAGAGTGTCTTCATCGCAGAACGGTTCTGGCTACAGCCTGCTCAGTTCTAAACAGCACAGATTTTCTTATGCGACTAGTACATCAACATGAAGTCGTCAATGCTGCGGCGTTTCTATATCGTGCCGCAGATAGGGCCGCAGAGGAGCTTGGCCTCCCATTTGATTCCAGCGACACTACGCATGGCCTAGCATCACTAACACCTTTGGTGCTCAAAAGTCGTGTACAGGAAGCAGAACATACGCTTCTACTAAGAGAACATGCTGACAAGCCCCTTCATGGTAAATTCTACGGCATTATACGTAGAGAAGAGCTCTCGATGGGTCTGTCCAACATGTTTCTCAAGTCTGCTGGATTAAAATCGGAGACTGAGGGATTTCTTTTTGCCTGTCAAGATGGCGTTATAGACACCTTAGTTTACCGCGAGCGCATAATGAATATACCTGTAGGCGATACCAACTGCCGAGCGTGCAAGCAAGAGCCAGAAACACTTGGACATGTTCTCAGTGGATGCTCAAAATATGCACGATACGGGTACATAGAGAGACACAATGCGGCTCTAAAAGTGTTATATTACCATCTGAGGCACTTCTATGGTGTTGATCTATTGCCCGTCTTGCCATATACCCAGGGGGAACTCGAGTCCGTTGTGGAGAATGATCAGTGTAAGATCTACTGGAATTTCTCATTCTCGACCACTCAACGTATCAGTGCTACGAAGCCTGATATTGTCCTCCAAGATCTGAAGAACAAGATCATTTACGTGATTGGATTCTCGGCACCAGCCGATGGTAATATCACGGCAAAGGAGGAAGAAAAACGGGCGAAATATCAAGCACTTCTTTTCGAGCTGAGCAGGCTGTACCAAGGCTTCAAAGTCCATCTTGTAGTTCTCATAATCGGCTGTCTTGGAGGCATGAAAGCTTCATTTATTAGCCAACTCAACAAGATTCCGGCTTGCCAGCGTCAGGCTCATTCCATCGCGAACCGGATGCAAAAGGCTGTTCTTCTGGGATCACTTCATCTGGTCCGTCAACACTGTTCCTCATAACATTCTACAAAGATTGGTAGCTCTAAAAAAGTATCCAGAGGTGAAACTTCATCTCCAACTGTCCCGTCTGCCGCGTAAGATCATCCGCGGCTAGAGACCTGACTCCAAGGAACAGTGTTGCCCGATGTTTTCTCGCGTAAATTTCCCGCTCTTGCTTACCTTCTAGGACAGAAGGAGCAGAAGCGGATGACGTACACGTTCCAGTTGCATCGGGATTGGTTGCTTTTAAAGAACCATGATCGTAGCTTCCGGAGCCTACAACTTCTCACATAAAATAATAAAATAAATAACAGAATAATAATAAAATAATTAATTTATAGTAATTGATTATTAATTTAATTATATTATTAATTATTATTCTAATAATGTTGTATTATTATTGTATTATTATATTATTGTTATTATTATCGTTATTAATAATTTAATTATTATAAATAATAGACTGGTGACTTGTACGGAATATATAGTCTGTAAATTCGCTTTAAATAATCGGCGTTTCCCGACAAGGCTTGAATTCGGAAATTATTCACACTAAAGAACAATAAAAATATTAAAAATGGATTATTTATGTTTTCTAAGTACACCTACGTTAAATATGAAACATATCGAGATCATTTTTTTATTTTCTTTAGAGAAAAAAACTTGCGTTGAATAAATAATTATACTGAAACAAAAATTGAAAAATATACTCCATAAGCTTTCTTAAAAATTTACTGCTGATCATTTCTAAAAAAAAACCTTTAAATCCGTTCACAATTGCGACCTGTAGACTATTTTGAATTGTAAATTCCCGAGCCAGCCCACTGTGCAGCGCGAAAAGTAAACCCCAAATGTTTTATTCCTACTCCGGACTTTGCCTGAGCCTGTCGGACAGTTCGCGATTTGACCAGGCAGAGTCCGAAGTGAAAGTGCTACTTCGGACTTTGCCTGACACCGCTCAGTCAATTCGCGGAGTGACTAGGCAGACTGCGGTGTGCCGGCACATCGGACTTTGCCTGTAACATATACACTCACAACGCTTTCTATGAAATTTAGTCCTGAATTGTACAAAAAAAATGATCTTAAATCGGTGCATTATTGCGTTCTAAATGTCCTTTTAAAATTTGAACCTCGTTTTTCATTTCAACCCTCTATGGACCGCTACGTCACAGACCCACATCTGGCGAAGGAGGATCGAAAACCCGACCCGATCCCGAGTCGATATATCGCATTCCGAGCCAAAGTCGGGCCGAGAGAAAACCGATCACGGGTATCGAAAACCCGATCCCGACCCGAGAAAAAACCGACGCGATCTCGACACGACCACGAGAACGTATCGTATCGAACGGCACCACTAATCATCATTTGTGAAAGAACAACTTTCAACACAGGAGTCTCTTCTTAAAAACGTCATACAATGTTTCCTGTTACTTATGTTATTTTTAACATCTTGTTTTCAGTAATTATAATTCAAAATACGTGCATGCTAGCACGACGCTGGCACGCACGTGCCGACACGCGTGCGGCGCATATGAGGACACATATGTCTGCACTCTTGCCCTCACATCGTGCCGATCGGTCGACACGCGTGCAAACACCATGCGGGCAAGGTGTGAGCAAATTGTTATCTGGGAAGCTCAGTTACTTACTCAAATCACTTAAATGCAAGTTTTACAAGAACGATACACGCGTACCGAAACTAGCCTCAATAACTTGCTCGCGTCGCGTCGGAATCGCGTCACTCAAGTTCAATTTCCGGTTCAATGAAGGAGAATTCTCACCATAGAAGATGGAATCGTGATTTTTTTCCGGAGCGGAGTTATGCCTCCGTTGAATCAAGAGGTTCAAGATCCACCAGACACCCAGAGCGTACCCCGAGAGGTTGGACCGCCGATTATTCGAGTTCCGAAAGGTCTCGATCTCGCTCACCTAGAGTCAAAAAGCGTGCCGCTGAGCATTTGCCCTCAAAAGAACCTTCTGAAACACGTAAGTTCCGGGAAATAATAGAAAAATTGCCTGACGAGACAGAAAAGATTAAAGAAGATCTATAATTTGAACCCGAAATCGTGGATCCCTTGGGCGATGTTCCGGACCAAAAGGTGGAAGGTCCACCTTTGCATTCGTTTTTAGCGAAACAATGGCCAACCATTGTGCAAGAAGGGTTGTCAAAGGAAACGAAAGAAGAACTTTTCAAGAAATACCCAACGCCATCTAATTGTCCTTTGTTCTCAGCGCCAATTCTGAATCCAGAAATCCGGGCAATCTTGGGAACCTCTTCAACAAGGAAAGACAAGTACCAAAAAATTAGCCAAGAACAGATTGCGTTAATTTCGAGCGTCATTGGTCTGGCTTTAGTCGGAGCTCATGTCAGGAAAGAAGAACGAGGCTGGCGCCTTGGTCTTGGACGCCTTTTTTTTGTTCATCAAAAACTAGAAAATATTTCGTGGCCCAGGGCAGCAATATATCTGATGCGGCAAAGACTCTAATAGTGGAAAGCGTCTCGGACACCTTCCTCCTGGGTAAAGATTTCGGCGACAGGTTGAGAAGCAGCCAAAGCGTCTGAGAAGGCCGACAAAGAAATGCTGTCTCAAAACTCATATACACGAAAGAAAAGTAGCAATAAGTTCAAAGGATCCTACGTTCAGCCCTAATCAGACGCCACGAGGGGTTTAAACTTCCGCGGGCCCCAGCCAAGAAGAATTATACAAAATTGACTTAGAGGACTGGGGCGGCGAAATCTTGGAGTCGAAACAACAGCAGCAACAACAGTTACAGAAGCAAGAAGAATCAATACCATCGTCGTTAAACGTAAGTGTAGCAGGAAGATTAAAATATTTCCTTCATTTGTGGCAGGATATTACCACAAATGCGCTCGTCCTTCAAGCTGTAAAAGCATATAAAATTCCGTTTGCAAGAAAGCCTTCAGGATACGAGTCATTACCCGAACCTGCATCCATCACACTCTGACCAAAAACATTGTTTACAGCAGATTGATAAGTATTTGAAAAAAGGGGCTATTGCAAAGGTTAAACCTGGCAAAGATCAATTCCTTTCTTCCTTTTTCTTAGTTGACAGATCTAATGGAGAAAAAAGATTCATTTTTAATGTAAAGAGACTTAATCATTTTATCGTAACAAATCATTTTAAATTGGAAGATTGGAAGACCGTAATTCGCCTATTGTCTCCATGTTGTTTCCTAGTTTCGATAGATCTGGAGGACGCTGCTTAATTCCTAGTTCCAGTGCACCCGGACCACAGAAAGTACCTTCGTTTTCAATTTCAGCAACAACTCTACGAGTTTAAAGTCCTTCCCTTTGGGGTGTGTTCGGCCCCATTCATTTTCACCAAAGTCTTGAAACTAGTGACGGCTCGTCTAAGATCTAAGGGGGTTTCATTTCAGTCAATTACCTAGCTGGATGATTTCCTCCTTCTCGGAGATTCGAGAGCTGAATGCGCAAGAAATGTGGATGACACTATGTCGTTGCTAGAGTTCCTTGGGTTTATTATCAACATTAAAAAATCTCACTTGGTTCCAGTTCAATCAATAAAATTTTTAGGTTTCGAATTGGATTCGAGAAGTTTTACCACGAGTCTTCAGGCGAAAAGAGACAAAGAATCCTCAAATTGGCCCGTTCCTTTGGGAAAAAGCGCTGTTGCAAAATCAGAGATCTTGCTCATCTTATTGGAATTTTGGTTTCAGCGTGTCCAGCCGTAAAATACGGTCCAGTGTATGTTAAAGGCTTGGAAAGATGCAAGTTCTTAGCTCTTAAAGCCAATAAAGACGACTTTGATGCGTCTACACATTTACCTACGGAATTCCATACATACCTAAATTGGTGGATCGAGAATATAACTGATCCTTCAATCTGTAACCCAATCAGAGACTAAAAATATTCTTCCGAGATTTTTTCAGATGCTTCCAAGAAAGGCTGGGGCGCCTTTTGTGAAGGAAGATCGACACGGGGCCACTGGAGTTTCGACCAAGAAGGCGAAAGCATACATTTTTTAAAGATTACAGCTGCCTTTAACGATCTAAAATGTTTTGCAGTGAATTCTAGGTCGTGCAAAATCTTGTTGAGAATCGGCAATACGACAGCCTTAAGCTATATCAACAAGATGGGCGGAATTCAGTTCCCTAAGCTTCCCTATTCCCTAAATAGATTTGGAAGTGGTGCGAGCAACGAGATTTATGGATTTCAGCGTCATACATCAGATCAGCTGACAATGTTGAAGCTGATAGAGAATCGAGGATTATCTCACAGGAAACAGAGTGGACTCTTTCCCCAGACGCTTTCAGGAAAATCAACAGTACTTTTGGAGATTTGGACATCGACCTTGTTGCCTCAAATATTAATGCAAAATGTTCTCGTTTTATTTCATAGTTTCCAGATTCAGAAGCTGAATACAAGAGGCAATTGGAAAAATTTGAAAAAAATCATGAATATGAGGAAACCATTGGTGAACAAATTGCAGTTGACAAATTTTAGAAATAATAAAAATTGTTGCTTAAAATTACAAAAATGTACACCTATACTATCTTCAGTTCTAATGAAGATATTGAAGCGATTCAAACTCCAAACTGTTACGGATAGACTCTGTAATTATTTACAATCTCCCGGAAGGATGTGATTGTTTTATTTTTGGTACAAATCGCGATATTTTTAGACTTTTTTTGTTGAAAAGCAAGTGTCAGAAAGCAGCGGGGGTGCCTTTTTTTGCTGCCGGTCAGAAGAGGCGTCAATGTATGGGTAGGAGTTCAGAAGCACAGGCCAAAGAAAGGCACCAGCGATCGGCAGCAAAAAAAGGCACCCCCACTGCTTTCTGACACTTGCTTTTCAACAACAAAAAATGTCTAAAAATATCGCGATTTCTACCAAAAATAAAACAATCACATCCTTCCGGGAGATTGTAAATAATTGCAGAGTCTATCCGATACAGTTTGGAGTTTGAATTGCTTTAATATCTTCATTAAAACTGCAGATAGTATAGTTGTACATTTTTGTAATTTTAGGCAACAATTTTTATTATTTCTCGAATTTGTCAACTGAAATTTGCTCACAAATGTTTTCCTCATATTCATGAATTTTTTCAAATTTGTCCCATTGGCTCTTGTATAAGAAATAATGCTCTAAGCTTGACTCTTCTTAAATGTGCTCAAAATTCCTTACTTTTTTTTTACATTTTTCAGTCTGCAAAGCACAACATTTTTTTACATTATCGTCTTCAAGCTCATTCACGTGGAACACTTTCAGTTTTCAAATGACTATTAACTTATTACTCTAGCATTTTTTTTGGCTGAGTTATTAAGCTTCAAAGGCAGATGCCTATCATTTTTACGCAGATAGTAGTTGGTTCTCGCGCTTCGCGCTCAGTCTATGTATATTTCCCCCACATTTGTGCACAGACCTTTTAAAAT
The DNA here is from genome assembly GCA_932195095.1 of Andricus curvator. Classification (NCBI taxonomy): domain Eukaryota; kingdom Metazoa; phylum Arthropoda; class Insecta; order Hymenoptera; family Cynipidae; genus Andricus; species Andricus curvator. The sequence goes on along the minus strand of CAKNYM010052611.1, from coordinate 139,336 downwards.
TAAAGGTCAAAGCACTGAAAAATATATCATTTCAATACATTTATATTATTACAATTCATAATATCCATTGGTATCGAAACATATGTATTTTCATTGTCTTGTTTTTATAGTTAAAAAAAAACAGTCAAGAACAATTTTGTAGAACTTTTAAAAACATATAAACTTGGTATTTTATCTATTCATTGTATCTTGCGTGGTTTCGAAGGAAAGTTAAATAGTTACGTTTCTCAGTTTGAATTTTCATGGCCAAAACCATAAATATTGGGAGTAGAAGGCTGGCTAACGAACTTGGCCTGTCTTTTTGGACCACAAACCAGTATGCAAAAGGAAATTCAAATTAGAAAACTCCTTCGAAAGTTATCGCATCGCCAGACAACAGACAGACCGACATATTAGTAAAAACTATTTTTTCTGACTCAGGGGGTCTCAAAACGTCGAGAATTGACGAAAAATGGATAGGTCCAAAATCACATAAGCCTGAGACATTCCATCATAAATGATGAGAATGTAAAAATACTTTAAAATGCCTACCTATAATAAAATTAAAAAAAAATTACTTCATCGTAATTTAAAGATAAGAAAGACAAATCTAGCATTAAATTATTTATCCTTAAACCTGAAATAAAAAAAGTAATAACAATACGGCTCGCTTTATTTTGAACATTATTAAATTTATTAGAGAATTATCGAAAATAATTAAATTTGAGATATACTTTTTCGTAGGTTTGTTTCAATCCTCATTTTACAAATTTCATACTTAATCGATTTCATTTCCGATTAATATATGTTGAGGAATAAAAAAAGTCTTTTTGATTCTTTAAACTTATGTAAGAAAATGCGTAACAATTCCAATATGAATTTCTCTGTTAATTTTTTTTACCCTTGCTGCCGGATAATATTTTATCTTTCTTGACTTTGTTTTTCTTTTTCAATTCTGCTTTATGCGATTCCCGATTTTTTACAAATTCACTTTTTAATTCTGGGTCCAATGGAAATTCCTCTATTTTTTCCAGAACTTTGTAAATAAAGTGAGTGTAGAGCGACTTGCAGGTACGGTCTTTTGGGAGTAACTTAAAAACAGAGAAGATATTAAAAACATTAATGAGAATTAAAGGTGTTATTATGAGTAATATATTCAGGGTGGCCCACTCCAACCTTGGAAACCAAATTTCTGGTTTATTCCTCATTTACAAAAACGTTTTCTGTTTATTTAAATCCACGGGCTTGCTGTTTTCAAAATAAATAAATAAATGAAAAAATAAACACATCAATCAATCAATATCTCAATTCAGTTGGGGGCCATGCATAAATTGCGTAAAGTTTTTTTCTGAAAATTTGAACCAGATACCCTCCTTCTTTCGGGTCTGTAACTTTTGACCCCCCCCCCCACCTAACTTACGTAATTTTCACTGAATAAATTTTTTTCGTGAATGTAATCATTACTGTTTCATATTAATTAACAAAGTAGTTCAACTTTCTAACAAGTAGTTAAATTCACAACCAAAAAAGAAGAAATCTCAATAAAAAATGTAATAGTTGATATTTCAACCAAAAAAAGATTTTCATTTTAAATTTAAAAAAAACCGTACTGAACCAAAAAGAAAAACGAAATTCCTACCAAAGAAGATGAATTTTCAACAAGAGTTGCATTTTCAACCAAGAATGATTTTTCAGTCAAGAGAGACAATAAACTTTATCCAAAATGTTGAATTTTCAACCAAGAAGATTAATTTTTTACTAAAAAAGACGAATTCTCAACAAAACACATAAATTTTAAAACAATTAGTTGAATTTTCAACATAGGAGATTAATAATCTACCAAAAAAGACGAATATTCAATCAATAACATCAACTTTCAACCAAATAGTTGAATATTGTAACTAAAAAAGATCAAGTATTAACCCAAAATGGAATAGTTAAATTTTCATTTAAAAAATAACTTTAGCAAAAAAACTAATTTTCATCAAAGTAGTTCAATTTTCAACCAAAGATATGAATTTTCCATTAAAATTACGAATCTTAAAAAAAATGAATTTTTAAGAAAGCAGTTCACCTTTCAACCAAAGAGTTGAATTTTCAACCTAAAGAGATGAATTCGCAACAAAAAATGTAATACATAGTTGATATTTCAACCAAGAAAGATTTTTCAGTCAAGAAAGATAACAAATTTCATCTAAATTTTTGAATTTTCAAGCCAATGAGACGAAATTTCTACAAAACAGTTGAAGTTTCAAACAAAAAATTACATTTCAACCGAAAAGATGAATTTTTAACCAAGTAGATTAATTTTATACTAAAAAAAAGCATTCTCAACAATACACATAAATGTTCAACCAATTAGTTTAATTTTCAACCAAGGCGATTAATCTTCTATCAAAGGGAGGGTTTCGCAGCTTATTAAGACGTTAATTTTAGTCTTGACAGAATCTTAGAACAAAATATTTTTTAATTTCATGAAAAACATTGGTTGAAAAAAATTTTGAACAAAATTTAAAACAAAAAATTTTAAAAAGAAAAAAGGCATTTTCTACTATACAGTTGAATTTTCTACCAAATTGTTGAATTTTCAAGATAAACTGACGAATTTTTTACAAAAAAGTTGAATTTTCAACGAGTAATTGAATGTCCACTTAAAAAGAGATTTAGCAAATAAACTAATTTTTATCACAGTAGTTCAATTTTTAACAAGAGACCTGAATTTTCCACTGAAATTATGAATCTTTAACAAACAAAAAAAAAGAATTCTTAAGAAAGCAGATTAAAACTCAACCAAACAGTTGCATTTATATAAAAAAAATGATTTTCTACCAAAAAAGACAAATTTTCAACATAACACATAAATTTTCCAACAAATAGTTGAATTTTCAACCGAGAGGATTAGTTTTCTATTAATAAATACGATTTTTTAAATCAAAATACATGTATTTTCAACCAAATAGTTCGATTTTAAACTAAGAAAGATACATTGTCAACCCAAAAATGTGAATTTTCAACAAAAGGGGTCATTTTTGACCATACAGTTGTATTTTTAACTAAAAAATATAAAACTACAAAAAAAGATGAATTTTAAAACCGAAAGCACAAATGCTCAACAAAATAGTTGAATTTAAAAAAAAATGTTTTTGATCAAAACAAATTTCCAACTAAAAAGGACGTCTTTTTAACGAAATTGTTGAATATTCAATAAAATAATTAAATTTTGAACCAAATAATACCGTCTTTCCCCTTTTTTTCGTTTTCCCATAATTGAAGATTCAAATTGAAAGTTCATTCTTTTCGGTTAAAAAGTCTACACTTAAATTTAATTTTAAATTTAATTTTAAATTTAAAGGTAAATTAACATTTAATTAATTATTAATTATCTAATTAAATTAATTTTTAATTTTAATTTAAAAGTACACTTTTTAACCGAAAATATTGAACTTTCAATTTGAATTTTCAATTCTGGGAATACGGGAAAAAAGGGAAAGACCCAGCGATAAATAGGAAATTTCATAATTCATAGACTAAAGAATGATAGTTTAAATAAATATTGAAGTTCACTTTTAATACTTTTAAAATATTAGGATAGAAAACTGGAAATTTTGAGTGGAAAATAATAGCTGACGAACAGCTGTTTAAAAAGATTATTTATATTAATTTAAAATAAAAATTAAATTTATTTTTAGCAGACTTGACAATATCTTACGTAAGAATTGGTTTTTGACGACGTAACCCCTTATGTACGACAGCATAGAAAATTTTTTGACCTACGCCTTCACACAAAAGAATTGACGTAATTTATGCACGGCCCCTTATAAGGGTCCTAATTTCCGGGGGCAACCTGATATATTAAATATTATTAATAAAATAATGAAAGAAGTGAATAATTTTTTATTACTTTTAATTGTGCTACGTCGGACCAATAACTTTCGCTGAAAACCATATCAACAGTATTCGTTTTTTCTACAAAGTCAATCATGTTACGAGATTCCCAGGCAACGTAGGTGTGACTAAAATAAAAATTAATGTTAAATAAAGATCAGATTAAAATTTGATAGTAAATTAAAAATATATCTCTCACTTACGACGTCTTCTTCGGATATCCAAATTCATCTTTGGGTCTTTTCTCGTTCAATTCTGTTATCCATTGCAATATTTCTGGAGTTATTTTGCTTCCCAAAACTTTAAAACGACTGACAAAATATGATTGCTTGTAGTATTTTTCTTTAGAATTAACAGTTGGACACGAATATGGGGTGAATAATTCGTAAAATTGCAAATTTAGAGTTTCAAAAATAAATGATAGAAAATTAAAGAATTAATTTTTCACTTAAACATATTTCCAAAGATAGAAATAACTTTTGAAGTAAATAATCCTTTTGTAAAATTACCTTGGTACTGGTGTGAAATTATTTGTATTATTTTTGGGAGGTTTTGTAATATGTTCGTTGTCCTCGGAAGAATCGGAAAGACGAGATTCGACAAATTCCATTGCATCAGTTTCATCTGATTCTGTGTCATCCTCCGTGTCAGAAGGTTCATCAAAAAGTTCTGATGAACTTTCTACTACAGGTTTAGCTTTTTTTTTTCTCAAACACACTGGAGAAATGTTACGAGCTCTTTTGGAAGTTTCCTAAAAAAAAAAGAATCCAAAAATCAATTGCAATATTTGGAAGAATAAAATCATTACAAATTAATGTGCACTACTTGAAGTAAAAGCAAACATAATGAGGTCATTTCTAATTTAACACATTATTTATACTCTCCATGAAGTTTGAAAAACTTTCTTTTTTATATTAAGTTTTCTAAAATACCTTTAGCGATTTAGGAACCTTTGAAGCTTTGATTCGATTCCTAAAGAAAAAAGTTAAATTATGAGGAAAATTATTAGATGAAAAAAATTAATTAGTTAATTCGCGAATTGAACTCACAATCGACATGATGTTGATCCACAAATCTTTTCGGAAAATACACACAGGCAACTTGACTCTAATCTGGAGTCTCCAACACTGAAAACCAATCCTGTTTAGAAATTTTTTACATTCTCATCATAATGAGAAGGTATTGTTTTTATGTGAAAACTGAATACCGGATAACTTTTGAAAAACTAATCGGATTGTGCTTTGGCACACAGTTTTAGGGACAAAAAGAAAGATCGAGTTCATTAATCAGCTATTTTGAATAATAATTCAAAAAGTTAGAGCATTTTCAAAATTTTTGAGACCATTTTTTTCAAAATTTAAAAATTTTATGTACGGCTATTCGTAGTACTTGGAAACTCGAACAATTTACCCTTACGACTTTTTTCGATAAAAAGAAAATTATCAGTTATAGCATTTTCAAAATTAAAAAAAAACAAAAACAAAAATTTGAATTTTCTTGAAAAATAGAAAATTCAAAATTTTGATGGCACAAAAAATAATGAAAAATCAATAATTCCATTTTGCGGTCAAACTATGCAAGATATGAAAAAGATGAATCAACAAAAATTGTGCGGCCAAAAAAGATCTACAAATTTGTCATGAATCACTTTTTTATAGGACACGTAGTTTTTTTTATTCGTAAAAAAAACATTGAAAATAACAAAATTTAATTTTTGGACAAACGACAAAAAATATGAAAAAAAAAGAATTGACAAAAGTTGATCATCCAAAAAAGAGCTACAAATTTTTCATTGAAGATAAACAAATTAAATTTATGGAAAAATGACACATATTGCAATACATTTTTCAATAAGAATACTGTTTCTTTCTTATAAGATGCGGACTTTTTTCAATCATAAAACAAGACAATGAAAATACCCAGGCCGAGGCACATAAATAAATGTAATATACATTTGATATGAAAGTGTTGAACATAATGTAGAAAAGTTCAGATTTTGGACAAAATAGAGTGCGAAGCAGGAGACCAGAATGTGTTCGTTTAAGCCGAAAGAGCTTTAACAAAAGCGTTTAAACTTGCGAGCCGCGCGCTCAGTGCGCGATGATCATGTGCCCTTGCGGCGGGCAGATTTTTTTATTATATAAATTCACGAAATATTCAGGGCTGCCTCAGAATATAGTAGAGTAGGATGGTCCAAAAATGCATTGGAATTTTTTTGCTCGAAGTTTCATGCATATCGCCTAAAAATTTGTTCGAATCTACAAAAAAAAAAAAAAAAAAAAGAAATGCGTTTTTTAAAAACAAAAAACTGATATTTAGAGGTTCCGCAAGCCCCATGAAGTTCAACACGTATTTCCCATAAGAAAAAAAGACGTTTTTGTAAATTTTATTTCGAATCGTCAATAATAGGTGAATCGAGTGGCAACTCAACATTTCTCTTCACAATTAGCCATAGAATACGAATCAAAAATTACTTTTTAAATATTACCCCTATAAGTCTATTTTATAGGGACCCAAAAAACCCCCATAAGTGAAAATGTGGATTTTGCGAGTTTTTGGTGCTAATTATGATTATTTTGCGGTTTTTAAATATAAATCATTTCTAATATATAAAATACTACTTTCTACTGATGATTAGATGTTTACATAAATTGTTTAAGCAATTTATTATTGTTTTTAACCAGTTTCTCTTAGAATAGAGTTAGAAAATTGTGGTTTTTCCGAATTTTTCACCTTTTAAGTAAGAGCGAGGAAAAAATCAATAAAAATTAACTGTGATAATTGTTTAAACAATTTATTATTTTTATAATAAATACATATAATTAATTAAAATTAACAGTGATACTTGTTGAAACGATTTATTATTTTTTATAATAATATTCTCTTGGAATAATGCCAGAAGGTTGCAGTTTGTTTCAAAATTTTCCATTTTTTGTCAACTTTTCAAACAGAGTGAGGTAATAATTAATTCAAGTTGAGGAACATAAATCTTTAAACAATTTATTATTATTTTTAATATTTTTCTCTTCAAATAATGCTAAAAAGTTGCGTCTTTTCTGACATTCAACTTTTTGTCCACTTTTGACTCAGAGCAAGGTAAAAATTAGTGCAATTTAACAAAAATAATTGTATAAACAAATAATTTTTGTTTAAAACTATCTTCTCTTAGATAATTGCTAGAAAATGTCGTTTTTCTGAAATTTTTTACTTTGTTTTGGCTTTTTAGTTATAAACAAATAATAAATAAACAATAGAGAGAATCATTTTTTAAATAATCTCTTTCTCCTTTGCGAATATATTTTTCTGAAATAAAACAGATATTTGAAATATTCTTCAAATTTTCTACGTGCTGCAAATTTCAGAAAAACCTGCAATTTCCCAGTGTTGCTCTGAGAGAAAATAGTGTTAAACAATAATAAGCTGTTTTAACAATTAGGCTTGTTAACTTGCATTAATTATTACCTCTCTAAGTGAAAAGTGGATATAAAGTTAAAAATTTCAGAAAAAACGCAACTATCTAACATTAGTATACTAGAAGATAGTTATAAAAAATAATAATTTGCTAAAAAAATTATGTTTCTTAAATTTGATTAATTATTACCACACTCTAAGTGAAAAGTGGACAAAAAGTTTAAAATTTCTGGAACAACCGCAACTTTCTAACATTATTCAAAGAGAATATTATTGAAAATAATAATAAAATGTTTAAACAATTATGTTTGATAACTTGAATGATTTATTATTACCTCACTCTAATTAAAAAATGGACCAAAAGCGGAAAATTGTAGAAAAAACTGCAAATTTCTAGCATTATTCTAAGAGAATATTATTACAAATAATAATAAATTGTTTGAAGAATTATCTCTGTTGAAGTTAATTAATTATTACCTCACTCTAACTGAAAAGTTCAAAATAAGTTGACAAATTCCGAAAAAACCGCGACTTTCTAACTCTATTCTAAGAGAAAATTTTGCTAAAAACAATAATAAATTGTTTGAACAATTTATGTGAACATTTAATCATCAGTAGAAAGTAGTATTTTATATATGAGAAAAAATTTGTATTAAAAAAAAAGGAAAAAAATCATAATTAGCGCCATAACTCGCAAAACCAAATTTTTCACTATGGGGTTTTTTTGGGACCCTATAAAACAGACTTATGGGGGTGATATTAAAACAGTAATTTTTTATTCGTATGCTATAGCTAATTGTGAAGAGAAATATTGAGTTTCAATTCGATTTACCTAATATTGACGATTCTGAATAAAATTTACAAGAACGTCTTTTTTCTTATGGGAAACACGTGTTAAATTTCATAGGGCTGGCGGAACCTCTAAATATTATTGTTTTTTAAAGCATTTTTTGTGTGGATTTGAACAAATTTGGGGCGATATTCATGAAAAATAAAAAAAAAATAATAAAATTGAACCACCCTACCGTAGAACCGTAACTAGGGTTTCGCTTTCACGACACAATTTACACTTTTTAATACTTTTTTTTAACGATGCAACTATTTTACTACTATTTTGAAAAAAAATTACACTAATGCAACTATTTTTCCACCTTGCCTTTAAATATATTTTCAAACGTCTTCACTGACTGGCTAAAATAACGTATTCTCTATCTCAAGAATCTAAATTTCAACAGTTTTCATAATTTGGAAGATTTCAAAAGATTTCAAAACTTTTGAAGAAATTTTAAGTGATGTTTCAAATCTGAAGATAATTTATGGCATTGCAATCTATTTCCAGAGATTTGACATTTTATAGAATCTCCAAGATTTTAAGGATTTACAAAATTGCAATGGATTTCAAGGAAGTTGAAGGATTTTAGACTATTTTACAAATTCTCAAGATTTCCAAAATTTCAAAGGATTCTACAAGGGTATCAAAGATATCAAAGGATTTCAAAGACTTCAAGGTATTTTAGGGATTTAAAAAAATTGAAGAGTTTCTCAGGGATTTCAGAGGAAAATTTTTTTAATAACAGAATTGAAGGGGTTTTAATGAATTTTATTGGATATTGACGAATTTCAACAATTTCATGGTATTTAAAAACCTTGAGGGTATTTTAAAGGATTTCAAGAAATTGAAAAAATGTCAAATATTTTAAGGGATTTTAAAGGGCTTTATCTAATTTTGTGGATTTTACGGGCGTTCAGAGGGTTACAAAGATTTCATCATTTTTGAAGCAATTTCGAAAGATAATATAGATTTCAATATGTTTTACGGAATTTTATTCGACTTTCGTGGTATTACCAGGGATTTTATTAGATTTACTAGATGTTATAATTTTCAAGGTATTTCAAAGAATTTTAGGGGTTTCAAAGATTTTAGTAGGATTTCAGAAAATTTCAAAGGATTTTAAAAAGGCATCCAGGATATCGGTGATATCAGTGTCGGTCAAACCCCTACCCCTTTCCAACGTCTCGACGCTACACATTGTGATCTATTTATGTGATTTTTAATATTTTGCGTTCATTTTCTCGAAAACTATCAGTCGTAGAGTAAAAATGTATTTAACATAAAATATGTATTTTTAAAAGATCTACAAGCTTTATTTGAAGCTTTTTTGTAAATTTTTATTACTGACTGAAATAAACGGATAGAACATGCTATTTTTATAGTTTTTGGGGGGATTTGACCTTGAAATTCAAATTTGTGGGTATTTTCACTATCATTTTCGTAATTTAATGAGATTTAAAAGGATTTTAAATATTTAAGGGTATTGTAGAAGATTCCCAGGTGTTTTCAGGGAATGTAAAAAGTTTCAAGGGATTTCAAAGGATATCAAATGATTAATTTATCCTGAATTCTTTTCAATTCTTTTGAATTCTCCTAAATTGAATTTTTTTGGAATTCGCCCTAAATTCTTTTACATTCTCGGCATTCTCGTGCATTTTTTTAATGTACTTCAATTCTTCTGAATTCACTAAATTTTCTTTAATTCCGTGGATTTTTAAAAAATTTTTAAAAGTTTTTAATTAATGGATCCTAATTTCTTTTGATCTCATCTAACCTCACCTTGGAAAAAATATGATAAAATAAATTGAACAAAGTTTTTTCGATATAATCAGGAAAATTATCCTTACTAATACTTGTTAATATCCAGAATTCTTTTATGATCCACACAATCTTCGATAAATTTTACACTGAATACAAATTTGAAACTGTATGCGCGAGATGGAAGTGTGAATGTTAAGACATTCTCATTTGCAATTGGTTCCACTATTCCTCCATTGGTCTGCAAATAAAATTGAAAATTTATTAATTCATGTAACAGAAAAGTTGTTACTATATCAATTCTAAAATATAAGTTTCTATAAGAGAGCGTCCATTAACTACGTAAGACTTTTTTGCGGGGGGGCGGCGCTCTTCTGAACAAGTCGTATTTACACAGGGGGGTCCAAAGAATTTCTTACATAATTTTCCACTTTCTAATTATTTTTTTAATATATACCAATTGAAATCTGTTATGGCTGTTGAAATTACTTTTTATACTATTATACACATTACATCAATATTTGTTTTCTTTATTTTTTTAACAGTTCACTGGTAGGCTCAAAATCGACGTTGTGTGCCAAAACTGGTAGAAGCAAATAATTCCGTATTCATCATGAAAGTTCATTTTTTAAGGGTTTTTTAGGTCGCTGATGACGAATCCAGGGTCAAAATTGAGAAATTCAAATTGGCGGATCCAATACGGCGGACTAAAATGCAAAAATCACGTGACTTGAATGAAAGGTCGTACTAAAGAGTTTTTTAAGTCGCTGATGACTATTCTACTATATTATGAGCATTTTTGAATTTTTCAATTTTGACCCCGGATTCGTCATCAGAGACCAAAAAAACTAGGGTACACCAATTTTTATCAAAATACATTGAGTTTTGTGGCAGTTATTGCAAGTGCGCATATATGCGTCATTACCAGTTAACTGGTTAATATGTAATATTTCACATTACATAAGTGCAAGACATTAAGGTTGGCAGTACCAAAAAACCAACATTATTCCGAAAATAGGTTTATTGCATAAAATTTTGTTAATTTTTTAATATAGTTATAAAAAATTTGATTTGAATTTTAGTTAAAATTTTAGTTTAGTAGTTTAGCGCAATGATAATTTTATTTCATCCCCTCAGCATCGATATTTCATTAAATTATTATCGTTTATCGATAATAAAAGTTTTCGAATGTCAGTGCGATACACCGTGACACTAAATCTTCATTTTCTCGAAACAGAATAATTTGTTTGTATCAAATATTTATTATTCTGATTTAGCTTCCCCATATCTCGGGAGTTTTTATTTTTGAGAAAAATCGAAAATTCGATTTTCAATCGCTACCGAAAACCGATTTTCAAAACCTGTAAAATTGTAATCTCAACATTCTTGAACTTACTCGGATTTGGCTAACTTTTTTTTAGATAAAAACTTGTTCATAAAAACTTTCAATCATTCAGAAACTCAATATCTCAGGAGTAAGTTTTTTTTTTATACTGAAGATTACATTTTTTATCGCTATCCGCAGCCGAGCTTTCAGTGTCACTTTTAGATTGTGAACTTCCACATCTATATTTCCTCAAAACTGGATAAATTTGTCTGATGAAACTTTTTTAGCCTCAATTTAGAAACACTTCCGCTCCGGAGTACACTTTTCTTTTATCTCAAAATGGTGGTTTAGATTTTACAGAACGTTTTTTCGCTTTCTTGGAAAATTTCGATGTTGTTGGTTATTTAGTTCTTTATTGTCACCCTCGAGGTGGAAACAACACCTAAAAATGCGGTCCAGCGGAGGTGGATTACGCCGGATAAATCAGAAGTTCCTTGGATTACCCCGATCACTCCGGTTTAAATAGATTACCCAGGATTATATTATATTAATTCGATTACTCTGGATTACAAGTGGATTATTCTGGATTGTCTGGGATTACAAGGGGATGACTTAAAATTACAAATGGATTATCTGGGATTGCAAATGGATTACCTGGGATTGCAAATGCATTACCTGGGATTGCAATTGGATTATCTGGGATTGCAATTGGATTATCTGGGATTAGAAGTGGATTATGCAGGATTACAAGTCTATTACCTAGGATTGCAACTGAATTATCTAGGATTAAACGTAGATTATCTAGGATTATACTGAATCACCTATAATTACAAGTGGATTACCCGCCGATTACAAATGGATTACTTCGAATTACAAATGGATTATTCAAAATTACAAGTAGATTACCTGGGATTGTACTGGATTACTAACGATTACAAGTCGATTACCTAGAATTATACTGTATCGCTAAGAATTACAAGTGAATGACCTGCAGATTACAAATGGATTATTGTGGATTACAAGTAGACTACTTCGGATTACAAGTGAATTTCCTATGTAGGATAGCCAGTAGTTTACTTGGATTGATCTGAATTACAAGTGGATTGAAAATGATTAAAAGGGGATTGCGAAGGATTACAAGTATATTGCCTAGGATTACACTGGATTATCTCAGATTACCATTTCGGATAACCGAGCGGTCCAGCGGATTACCAGAATTGTTCCCCCCTCGGTCACCCTTTGTCGAAGAGTTAAACACAGTGTTGCCAAAGTGAGACAACGTTACAGAGGGTCCAGAGACAGTGTGGCAACCTAGCCGGATGCCGCCATTTTTAGAAGGGATTCCACTATTTTAAGTTGAGGTTTTCTGCAGTGTAGCAGACACACACACACCCACACACACACACCCACACCCACACACACACACACACAATTAAAAAAAAAAGGTTAAACAACCACCGCAGGGTCCCACTGAGAGCAACTGCCATCTAAAAAATGACACTGGCTCGATGAAATCACAACGACAGGCCGGCGAAACCCTCGTGTGTCTTGAGGACACGAGGCGACCCAAGGATAACAGCTTTCTGCATCCATCTCGCAAGTGCCTTGGCATATTTTTGGCACGCGGGTATGGCTTTAAGGTTACGAACCAGTGGTAGTTTCGTACCTCCGAGAGCACCTATCACAAGGACAACTACTTGTACCGAATATTTTGGGTACAGTCGTCGCAGCTCTCTTTTAAGGTCTTGATACCTCTCCTCTTTTTCTTTTTCCTTGGCAGTGATGTTGTATTGGGACGGAGCCGAGAATTCGATCACGAATATTGTTAGTTTCTCAAAGTCTTGGAGAACGATGTCAGGCCTCGAGTGTGCAACGCCCTAATAGCACGGAACGTTCCTGGGACGTTCCCGGAACGTGTAAAATGTCCGCCGCTTGGGAACGTTCCAGGAACGTTCCACTGCAACGTTCCAAACATAAATTAACGTTATTGTTATTATTATCAATAAATATCTCGTAAACCGTAAGTGATAGGTCAAAATCGATGTCAGTTTATGATACGGATATCATATTATAGTGTAGTATATGCGGCACTCAGAACGCAAAAATGACATCCATTTTTACCTATCTCTTACGGTTTACGAGATAATTGTTGTTAAAAATAACAATAATGGAAAGTTCCCCTCAGGTCCCAGTGGAACGTTCCCAAGGGGCGGACATTTTACACGTTCCGCTGGAACGTTCCGAAGGTGCCCGTGGAACGTTCCGTGCTATTAGGGCGGAGACTGCTGTCCGAAAATCGTAGTTCCAGAAAATTTGGCACTTCTCGTTTCGGACAATTGACTCTATCTCCCTTGGAGCGTTCGGCAGGGCAGGGTCGCGACCAACACCGTAAGAGCGACAAAGATGGTGATAAAGCACTCTTAGGGCCGCATTATGTCTAAAGATATACGTCGTCCCTGCGTGGGTCGGACACCCCGATAGTATGTGTTCTAGGCAGCGTGTGCATGACACGCTCTGCACCTATCACTGGGAATTTTTTGACATAAAATGCGGTCACGGTATGCTAAGGTGGAAATGACACCGTCCTGGCATGCGAAAATAAAACCCACTGTGCCTGAATTAAGCCCTGATGATCTGAGGAAAGGAAAAGTTTGCTCCTTCGACAAGGACCGTTTTCCTACATTTCTGTGACAGTTTCCGTGCATTTTCTTGTCGAGTAGCTCTTGGTGAAATTTTTCAACCTCTGCTTTCTTTACTTCGGCTTTTAGAAGTGAAGCATCTAGATGGAGTAATGCACTTTCCTCACTTCTGATGTTAAAATTCAGGCCAAGGGTCTCGGCCGCTTGCTCCGCGGCTTTCTAAAGGAACTCTCCTTCGCCAATCATCTCGTGGTTCCTGACCATTTTTAGGAGAGGATCTCTGCCATTCGGAACGATGTAAACTGTACTTAGAACAATTCGGTTATGAAGACGCTGGAGATTCAGAAGTCCACGTCCGCCTTGACGGCGTGAAATGTATAATCGCGGAACTGACGAATTGATATGCAAGCTTTTATGCACATGCATGATCTTACGCGTGGTGATATCAAGGGCCTTAAGCTCGTTCTTCGTCCATTGAACCACCCCAATCGAGTAGAGTAGAACCGGGACGGCAAGCATGTTAGTCGCAGATACCTTGTTCAACGCCGACAGATACGTCCTGAATGCGGTTTTGAGGCACGCCCAGGTATGTATAGGTCTCTCCAGTATTAAGATGTCTAATAACACTTATATCCACAAGCTCAGGGTCCCTGGGAACGCCAGTAATCTTTCCTTTCTTCAGATTAATTTTGGCACACTTGTCCAAACCAAAGTCCATCCCAATCTCTCCTGTGTAATTCTTGACGATATTTATAGCAGTTTGAAGTTTGCGTTTACCAGAGGCATAGATCTTCAGGTCATCCATATAAAATACATGAGTGAACTTATGTTCGCGCTGATTAGTGTCGCCACAGAGGTATCCAGAAGAATTTCGTAGTTCAAGAGATAGAGGCAGAAGTGTGATGCAAAAAAGCAAAGGGCTCATGGTATCACCCTGAAAGACGCCCCTCTGGAAGGTGACGTTGTGCCTTGTCACACGATAATTTCTAGATGAGATAGTAAATCTAGTTTTCCAAAGAGGCATCAATCTCTCTATGCATCTCACTATGTGTGGAAGCACCTTCAAGCTTTCCAACACACAAATGATAAGTCTATGATAGGTTGAATCGAAAGCTTTCCGGTAGTCAATCCAGGCCATTGACAGGACGCGCTGATGGGCTGCAGCGTCTTTACAGAAACACACCGGTCAACCAGCAGGTTCTCTCGACAGCCTGCTACACCTTTTTTCGAGCCACGTTGTTCGTAAATCTCTCGCCATACAGGCTCAATTCGTCGAACAATCCTGTTGTTTAGGACAGCTGAAAAGATCTTATACAGTATGTTTAAACAAGTTATTGGCCTGTAATTCTCTGGGTTGGACAAGTTGCCTTTTTTCGGCAGGAGTATAGTGCGTCCTAACACCAGCCACTGCGGAATGGGCGTCTCCGACTTTAAATATGAGGTGAATATGCGGGCCAAATGTTGGTGTGTAAAAGTAAACTTCTTCCACCATAAGTTCTTGATACAATCTGGTCCAGCAGCGGAAAAGTTCTTCGTGCCTCTAAGTGCTTTTTTCACCTCTTCGGCAGTGATTGACGGACATTCCTCCTCAGATTTTATGAGGTTGTCGCAAAGCTCCTTGAAGCGGATGATATTGTCAGTATATTCTTTCAACTCTAGTGTTTTCGGGTGCCCGGTATCCGAGAGTCACCGTTTAAGACCCAGGTGCCATACAGCTTTCGGCACGGTTGTTACGCCTCCGCTTAGGGGTTATTCTTTCAGGACCATCCCTGGACAATTATCCGCGACTGCTTATTAATTATGGTAACCATATTCAGCAGAAACTCTTGGTACAGGGACCCTCTATACGCAACCCGAGGACGCGTTCGGTGGCTTTGTCATAGGCCCTTCAGTTCTATTCCAAAGGAATCGAAACCGAAACTGAATGTATATATTCAAAGGTCTCTGGACCCTCTGTAGACAACGTAATGTCCCAGCGCATTCTAACGGGGGGAATGAATTTTACCCGGGCCACTTCGAAAATTTTCAGGACATTTTGGAACTGAAAAATCAGGTTAATATATAAAACAAAATAGTTTAAAAAAGGCTTCATTGTAAAATTTGTATTGATTGAATGATATACTGTAAAATCATCATCTACAGCCAAAACACATTATTTTTGGATATTATTTTCTGCAAAATTTTCTAGAAAATGTACAAAGATAATTAAAATGAATCTTTACCAGGGTGTCTACCCAAATCCTGGAAAAAAATTCCCTGACAATCCCAGGTCTTTTCCAGGTATCTCAAGATTTTTCCAGGTTTTTTTTCATAGTACGAAGCCATTCAAATATTTCGCATTTTAAAAATGTTTAATTATATTACAATATATTCTCAAATACAAAAGTACCATCGATTAATTAAATAATTAAATAATACTGAAAACATACTTAATCATTTCCCGAATTTTTCCCTAAAGTTCATGACTTTGAATAATAATTCAAAGAAATTTTTATTATATCTTCTTATACTTAAAATTCAGAACATATTTTGAAATATAAAAAATCAGTTGTCAACTAAAAATGGAATACTTAAATTTGCATTAAAAATAAAAATTAATTTTCA
>CAKNYM010052611.1:101478-114771 GCA_932195095.1 Andricus curvator | reverse complement strand
TATCAAATATTGTTATCATAAATTACACCTTCTTTTACACGTAACTTATATATGTTTAATTCATAACTACAAAATCAGATGTTTATATCGCGTTAATATTTTATAAATGTGAATATAATCGGAAAAATTGATGAATTCTAACATTTCATTTAAATTTAAACAAGATAATTGGGCGAAAGGCGATCAGCGCTGCAGTTTCGCATTTTTCCCGCTGAGTCAAATTGGGAACTATAATCATAATAATCGTGTCATGCCCCTGATTCCAAGTAGAGAAGAGTGGTCCTAAGTCGGCACTGTGGGTTAAGCCGGCACCCTCGCGTTTCTCAGAAATCGCGCGCGTGTCGACTCAACCATTTTGTCGTATGGCAGGTTGGTAGACATGGACGTAATTTACGCTGACAATTGTCACTGTAGTTTTAGCTTGACAGCGTCAGCGGGGTATACATTTTTCGTGCGAAAGGAATTCCATTTTCTTCCATTCTTGTGAAGCAGTTACAGGTGTGTAAATATTTTGAAAAGTGCAATCGATTAAGTGCGTTGATTTCTGTGTTATGTGTGCTTTCGCCTGATAAAGACGATTTTTCATTCAAATTTGTTTCGTGTTCGTAATAGCATGAAATATGTAAACATTCGTAGTGGTCCAGAGTCGGCATGAAACAGGTGGTCCTGAATCAGCACCTTTTTTGTGCGTTGCTTTTGTTGTGTGTGTACTCGTCTCTTGTTGATTTTTTTCGTTTGGTTGTGTTTTGACTGCATGTTGCTTGTCTCTGGCAAGAATCCATCCTATAAATAAAGTTTGACGATATTCTACATGTTTTTTCATTGTAAATGGTTTAAATTTGTCCATTTCCTCCTAAAATTTACATAACCTGCTCTTTTTCTTGCATTCGAGCGGAAAAAATTCTGTGCTGACTCATGACTAGGGGGTGCCGGTGTGGGACCACTATTTAGAGAAATACCAAAAATGGAGTTCTTCACTTTGCGCTGCATTGCGACCGCAAAAATCACTCCACACTGCTCCGAACGACATTGAATTGTAGATAAAGGATCGTGATACCCGACCAGACATTAAAGCGCCATTAAACCCTGTTTACCCTCTGTTTTCGACAAAAACTCTTACTGTGCCGACTTTGGTCCACTCTCCCCTACTTAAACTCCTTTACTTCTTCTCACTTTACTCCCTTCCATTTCCCAGTCCATTTATTCTTTCTGCCCCCTCCTTTTATAAACCTCATTATCTTTGTCTCTTCTAAATTTAAATTCAACTTGTTCACATTTAAGTATTTCTCCGATCCTGTAATTAGGCCCACCATCCCTTCTTCATCCTCTGTCATCAACACTATATCGTCCGCGTATGCCAGTGTATATATCTTTTATTTTTCCATCCTAACTCCTCCCCATTCTTTTCTATTCATTTCTTCTTCAATTCGGCCCAATGAGCCCAAGGCCGCCTTCAAGTCTACGAAAACTACTACCATTGCCCCTTTCTCCTATTTAATCCTTTTATTTAACACACAATTCTGAACATATATGTTATTGATCACCATCATTCCTTTCCTAAACCCTGTCTGATTCGGTGGCACTATCATTTTTTCTTCAACTTCTTTCTTCAACCTCTCTGATCAAACAGCTACATATACTTTATACAATGTTGATATTAGCATCACTCCTCTATATTCCTTAACCTCCTCCGAGTCCGCCCCTTTGCCTTTCTTCACTGTGGGTACTACTCCTTCTTTCCATAACTCTGGCGACCTCTCACCTCTCCATACTCTACTATTGCACATTATTCATGCCCATTCCTTCAGTTCTGCCCCCCCCCCCATATTTCCAGATTTTATTTGGAACCTCATCTATATCAGATGCGCCTTTCCACCTTTAATTATTCCTAACACCTTGACTATTTCTTCCCTTGTTATGTCCTCTTCCTCTTATTTTCCCCTACCATATTTACCTCCTTTCCTAACTTTCCTCTCTAACCCTCCTAGAATATCCATACAATTGATAAAATACTTCGGCATCAATTGAAATATTTTTGAAGTCCGTTAAAATCCCGTGACCTCTGTTGAAATATCTCGAAATCTCTTGAAATCTTTTGAGATCCCTTAAAATCCTTTGTAATCCGCGGAGATTGTTCCTAAGTCCTTAAACCCCCTTAAAAACTTGAAACATTGTAAAATCTCTTGAAATGTGAAATTCCACGGAATAGTTTTAATTCTTTGACATACTTTGTAGTCCTTTGAATACCTTAAAATCCTTTAAATCTGTCGAAATTCTTTCAAATCACTGGAAATCTTTAAAATCTGTTGAAATCCCTTAGAATTTCACAGTGTAAATAATTGATATAATTTTTATATATACAGAAATGAGGATATATACTATCCTATCTAAAAAAATTGGTGAAACGAAATTTTTGAAAATCTCGCACTCATTGTTGTTGAACACCTGATTGGTTACATACTGCGTGAATATGTCATTAAGTGGCTGTTTTCAGTTTGTTCTTATAAATTTTCTGGAATTTTGTAAATCGCAATTTCCAAGTGAGAAACTTTAAATTGTAGATGATTCCTTAACAATAAAGGCAACGATTCTGTTCTTAAAATTTGACCAAATGTTTTTAAAATGACAAAAGGATTCCATTCATAATCCCTTGACCACATTAAATAAGGCTATATGTATTTATCTATTAATAAAGATTACGAATTTTCTACACCATCAATTTAATTAATCAAAATTTCAAAATAAGTACTTTTATTGGATGATTAGTTTCTCAATTTGACTGGTAAAATATTTTTGAATACAAAATAAAAATTTCGAATAACTATTTATTTGTTTCTTTGTTTTTAAGGTTATATAAATATAATTTTCGGAAGAATCTTGGAAAAATTCAAACACATTTTTGAAAATTTAAGATTATGTCAAAAGTTTCTCTCTGATGGTAATGCTATATAATTGCGGTTTTTTCTGAAATTTTTTAACTTTTTGTCAACTTTTCACTTAGAGTGAGGTAATAATCAACCAAATTTAAAAAACATAGTTGTTTAATTAATTAAATTATTATTGTTTATAACTATCTTATCCTATATTAATGCTAGACAGTTGCGGTTTTTTCCTAAAAATTGCAACTTCTTGTCCACTTTTTACTTAGTGAGATAATTATTAATGCAAGTTAAAAAACATCAATGTTTAAACACTTATTATGATTTATAACTATCTTTTCATAATTTTTCAGATTTTCTTTAAATTTTTAGTTAGGAACAAATTTGGGCGTCCGTATGAAAAGGGTCTTTGTGACTGGTACATAGTTACATATACAATCATATAGCCGGATAAGTTCTCGGAATTTCAAGCCCAAGGCGAACCCCTTTAGGTTGAAAAACGAGTCGCCGGGGCATTTTTGAAGTTGGAACTTCGAAAAACCGCTTTTCGAGAAAAATGCATTAGTGATCATCCGTGAAGAAAGGGACATAATGCGCGGTAGCTTTATTTTACAGGTGGAGCGATTGAAGAAGCGTTCCAACACAGGAACTCCTTAAGAGGGCCTTACTTTGCAGATCATTATCAATTAAAATTATTCAGATACTCAGATATTCAGAAAGTTACACTTTTTCTTTGAAAGTGAAATATACCCATTTCCGCTTGCTTTCAGGACATAAATATAGTGTCAATTAATTCAGTATAGGTATTAATATTATTCCCCACTTAAATCCGAAAATAATAATTTTGACCCTAGAACCGCCCACAAGGGCAATTTTTATGCGGACGCCCCCAAATAATAAATATTAATTTAAACGAAAAGGTTCTCAAGGAAAATTTATATTTAATATGATTTATATAGAAAATTTGAAGAATATTTGAATTATCTATTTTCTTTAAGACAAATATAATAACAAAAAAGAAAGAGATTGTTGAAGAAATGAGATTGTCTCTACTGTTTACTTATTATATACTCATAACTAAAAAGACAAAGCAAAGTAAACAATTTCAGAAAAACCGAAACTTTCTAATTATCTAAGAGAAGACAGTTATAACTAATAATAAACTGTTTAAACAATTCTGTTTGTTAACTTGCATTAGTTATTACCTCACAAAGTGAAAAGTTGACAAAAAGTGGAAAATTTCAGAAAAAGCCGCAACTATCTAGCATTGCTATAGGAGAAGATAGTTAAAAATAATATTAGTTTGTTTGAAGAATTATATTTATTAAATTTCACTGATTATCAAGTCACTCTAAGCGAAAAGTGAACAAAAATTGGAATATATCAGAAAAGACCGCAAATTTCTGGCATTATTGAAAGAGAATATTATTAAAAATAATGATCAATTGTTTAAAGAATTATGTTTGTTAACTTGAATTAATTATTATCTCACTCTGAATGGAAATTCGATAAAAAGTGGACAATTTTAGAAAAACCTGAAACTCTCTTGCATTATTCTGAGAAAATATTATTATAAATAATAATAAATTGTTTAAACAATCCATGTAAACTTCTGGTTATCAGTATAAAGTAGTATTTTATGTATTATAAACAATTTGTATTTCAAAAACTGCAAAAAATTATAATTAGCGCCAGAAACTCGCGAAACCCAATTTTTAACTTATGGGGTTTTTTTGGGACCCTATAAAAGAGACTTATGGGGGTAATATTTAGAAAATAAGTTTTTATTCGTATTCTATTGTTAATTGTGAAAAGGATTGTTGCGTTTCAACTCGACACACCTAATATTGACTGTTCCTTTAGTCTACAATGAGGGCCTTCCTAATTTATGATCCGCTTATGAATTTCTACCTTTCAGGTAGTTGTTCTGGATTAGGACAACGCTATATGTACTTATAATTGAATCTTTGGTGTGCTAAAATCTTGTTTTATGGCTTTGGCCTTTGAGTTTACTTAACTTTAAATGTGGAAATCTACAGTTTATGGCCTTCATTTTCGCAGGTAACATGAAGAATAGACGCACCAGTTTATTATGGTGTCTATACTCTATATATAATCCCTCTTTATCATTAGCATTTATGGCAAAAACAGAGCTGTCAGAACATTGGCACAAGCTGTTGTAAATAGACTAAGGTTTTCCAGTCTATAACAGATGTGAATACGAAAATGGGGGGGGTCAGCCCCCCCCCTGGGTAATCTCGTAAAATTAAACAATTTTGCTTTGAAATCTTCTATATTCTTTTCCGAAATTTTAGGAAATAATTTGAAATTTTTTAAAATTGTTCTAAAGATTTTCTTTAAATTAATTTTTCAAACAAAAAATTAATTAAAGTTTTTACCTGGAATCTTGAGAACAAAATTTCCTTATCTTAAAACCTTCAAAAGCCTTGAGAAGCTTCAAATTTTTATTTGAAACTCTTCAAAAATCTATATTTTGTTTAAAATTTGTCACATAAAAGAAAAAATGTTTTTATTTTTAACAAACTAACAACAAAATTCAAATACTCTAAAAAACAACACATTCCGCCCCCGAGAGATTCCGCAACTTTAAGTCAATTGAAGAACCTGCCTGATCTGAAATGGATTCGGTCTGATTAAAAATTATTTTTCCCCTCAAATTATAATTTGACTAAGATTTTTTTTTCTTTCTTGACTGAAAAATCTTTTTTGTGTGAAAATTCAGCAACTTTTTTGAAAATTCGTCTTTTTGGTATGAAAATTCATTTCTTTTGGTAGAAATGTCGTCTTTTTTATTAAATTTGCAACTGTTTTGATTAAAATTAAAACCTGTTTTTGGTCGAGGATTAAAATACACACTATTACTTTTTTCGTTGAGAATTCATAATTTTAGTTAAAAATTCGTCTTTTTTGGAAGAAAATTAATCTTCTTGATAGATAATTCATGCATTTGATTGAAAATTTGTCTACTTGGTTGAAAATGACATTGTTTGTTGAAAACTTACACTTTTTAGTTACATTTTTAAAACTATATTGTAGAAAATTGGTATTTTTTTGCAAATATTTAATCTTTTTTGGTTAAAAATACAAACTGGTCGAAAATTAATCTTTTTGGGTTGAGGATTCAACTATTTTGTAGAAAATTGGTCTTTTTTGCATTTTGATTTGACATATCTGAAATTGTTTAAAAACCTTTTTGAATTTTCTTAATAATTTTATGAGATCTATATTTATATAACTTGAAAAACAAATAAACCTAAAAAATAGTTCATCGAAATTTTTATTTTGTATTAAATATTATTTTTCAGAATCCTTATTATTGTAAGGACTATTTCCGGGGGAGGGAACGGGTCTAAAATTAAAAAAATCATCCTTACGTAATTAATGGACATTCCCTAATTAATTATTCATTATAAATAGAGTTTTTTCGTTTTTCCTTTCATTAAATGTGCGAGCGCTTTACAATTTCCAGGGATATTATCTTAAATATTTTTGGTCTTTTTTTTTGTCTTACTTTGGAGGCTTTACTCCAGGTTTTGTTCATTATTTAAATTGTCTAGTGAAAGTATTTGTTAAATTTCAAATAGGCGACGTTATAAACTAAATTTTATCATTTGAAAACATACACAAACTTTTTTTTATACGATTTTGAGGTTATGTACATACCTCTATCAAGAATGTATACTTTTCCAAATGGTTGACAGGCAGATCTGCCAAGTAAAATGACATCGGGGTACCGTTTTCTCTTTCAAACAACCGACCCATTTTTTAATTAATATATCATTGAACTTTTTTAATGCGACAATGCACAATGAAGCAAAGAAACCAAACAAAAACTTTGTTGATAAAGCTCTGTCGTTGACAGTTGAAAGGGTATTGCGCACGTTGAACACATTAATTTTAATCAAACACTAAAAAAAAGGCCGTTATGAATTTGATTCTGAATATTTTTTTGTTTAACGTTTTACAATTCTGGCGGTCTCAAATAAACATAATTAATTAATCAACTTTTATATAAAAACGCAACAAAACGTGTATTAAATCTCGAATCAAATATCGATTGTCGAATTGGCGGGAAACCAAAAACGATTCTGATTGGTTGAGAGTCTTAGATGGATTCCCGCTCAAATTCGACATTTTGGAAGCAAGGAAAAGTATTCTTATATAATAGTCGAAATAAAAAGATTAGAGTATTCGACTAAATATCTCCATCAGATTTTATTATTAATATCTCAAATCACGTCTGTGAATAAAATTCCAAGCTCAAATTTGAAATAATTTTTACTGAATATCTTGAAAGTCGTTCAAGATATAATCTATTATTTAAATTCATCTTTATTTCTAAGTATATTCTAAATTTGCCTTTGAAAAGACGATAAAAACATGATAGAAACTCGTTAACATTTTGCAAATTCAAAATTCCCGCGATGCAAAGTGCTGACCTCTGTAGGTCGGTTTTTGAATGAAATAATGAAAATCGCGGGATTTCGATGGATCGACATAATGGCAATGGCGATGGCGATGGCGTCCGAGGAAAGCCGACTCCGCCAAATGTGTCGTGTGGCGTTCTTTTCGCAAAAGTGCAAGGTGTTTTAACAAATTTGTGACCTTTGTGTTGTTATTGGAGCCCGAGGTCGTACCTTTCTCCAGGAATGTAAACGGTATGTAGTTTATGTGATTTTGAACCAAATTTCCAACCTATTTCCTCCTTTATGTCAGATTGTGTCAAATTCTGTCTTCAACTTTCCTGCCTTTTAAACTCCTTCTTGCTGATATGCTGTTATATCTTATTGCACAAAATAGAGTTTCTTCAGGTCCGGAATTATTATATCTTTGAAAATATTTCATAGAGATGCGAAATTTCATAAGAGTTTGCAGTCAAACTATGTGAATTAAAAGCACTATGTGACGTATTATTATTGACTCTTTGGAACTTGAGTGGGGTCCACGAGACCCCAGCTGGTTTGGTCCGAAATTTATAATTAATTCGCGAACCTAGTGTTAATTAAGTTTATATTTTTTTAAATTTTAGCATTTTTTATTATACTTTCTTTATACTGTGATGTTGAAGGCCTTTAGAGTTCGTTAGTTGTTTTTGCTTCTTTTATTATAAGCTTTGGTATATCGTTCAAGTTTATACAGTTGATAAGGCGTTTATCAAGGGCAAGGCATGGTTGCAAATTTTATGCGTTGATCGCTATTTTGGAATTTTATTTCGGGGTAAATCTGTATTAATCAGTACAATTTTTTATTAAATAAATATTTTGCTTTGCATGTGATACATTGTAATTGGGATGCATACTCTTATTGAACTATTCATTTTTTTTATATCAATTTACTAGTTTAGAGTTGACATTCTCATCCTATTCTTAGATATCATTCGAACTTTTCTTTAAGAATTAATTTTTCAAATAATTACAAATTTTTCCAAGGATCTTAAGAAAATTTGTTTATTATCTTGAAACCTTTCAAAACCCTTAAAAATCTTATGCCCAAATCTTCATAAATCTGATTAATTTTGAAATCGTTTCTAAACTTTTAAGTATCTTTTAAAATTATTCGAATTTGTCTTTGAAACGATTATTGAATATAGTATATTAGTATTTAAAATTTTTTAAAGATAAATTGTCATCTAAATTAATAAATTATTATTATGATTGAATTATTTAAACCTTTCAAAACTTAAGAATCTTCAAAATTTTATTTCCTAATCTTCAAAACTCTTAATTAATTTTGAAATCGTTTCTAAACTTCTAAATATCTTTAAAAATGATTTGCATTTATGTTTGAAACGATTTTTGAATAAAGTGTATTAGCATTTGAACAAATTTTTAATCAAACTTTCGTCTAAATTATCAAATTATTAAATTATAATTTAAAACTTTCAACATCCTTAAAAATCTTCAAAATTTTATTTCCGAATCTTCAAAAGTCTAATTAATTTTGAAATCGTTTCTAAACTTCTATATATCTTTTAAAATGATTCGAATTTTTCTTTGCAACGATTATTGAATATAGTATATTAGTATTTAAAATGTTTTGAAGATAAATTGTCGTCTGAATGAATAAATTACCAAATTATTATTAAATTCTTTTTTAAACCTTTCAAAATCCTTAAAAATCTTCAAAATTTTATTTTCAAAAGTGATTAATTTTGAAATCGTTTCTAAATTTCGAAGTACCTTTTATAGTGATTCGCATTTTTCTTTGAAACGATTATTGAATAAGCATATTAGTTTTTACATTCTCATCCTGTTTTTTTTTTGATTTAGGTAAATTTTCCTCCTAATTATTAAATTATTATTTAAACTTTTCAAAATCCTTAACAACCTTCCAAATATTATTTCCAAATCTTCAAAAGTCCAATTAATTTTGAAATTGTTTCCAAGACTTTTAAATATCTTTTAAAAATGATTCGCAGTTTTCTTTGAAACGATTATTGAATAAAGTATATTAGTATTTTTTTAAATTTGAATTACACTACCGTGCAAAAGTTTACGACCACCTCTTTTTTGATGACTGATAAAGTTCTCTTCATTTTAATTATGTCAGAGCTAAAATTTGTTGCCTAGCGGGTTGAATACTTTCAAAATGCGGTATAAAATGAGCCCAGGTTAAAGCCAATTTGTCTATTTTTGAAGTAGATATTGCAAAAATAGTGTAAATTTCACTGTTTTCTTAAATTTTCAATAACTTCCGTAATAATCAATATTTGTCAATGTTCTTGTGCTCATCTTAAAGCTATTATTCTACAGTATCACAGCAGCTTATGATCATAAGTTAAAAAAATCCTATCACAGTGCAAGAACTTGAAGTTTGAAAAATTTGAAAACATCTTATCTATAGGCAAATAAAAATTCAATAAATATATATTCTATGGGACTTTTATAGAAACTTTATGGTTATATGTTTCATATATTTACAAACTAGAAAAACAGCTTTAAAATGAGCCCAAGAACATTAAAAATATTGATTATTGCGGAAGTTATTGACAATTTAAGAAAACATTGAAATTTAAACTATTTTTGCAATATCTGCTTAAAAAATAGATAAATTGGCTTCATCATGGGCTCATTTTATACCGAATTTTGAGAGCATTCAACCATTTAAAGAGAAATTTTTTTAGCTCTGACATAATTGAAATTAAGAGAACTTTATCAGTCACAAAAAAGAGGTCGTCGTTAACTTTTGCACGGTAGTGTACATTTTCTTCTTTATTATTATTTGTTAATACATTTTCGAAATATAAATATTAACAAATGATGTTTATTTCAGAACTTATGATTTTTAAATATATTCTGGGTGGCCGCTGGACCGGGAAACCGGGAATTTTTCGTGACCGTGAAAAACTAGGAAATGACCGGGTCGTCAGTAGGGATTAGTTGAACCGTTCATTTTGAAGGCAGTCAAATCAAAGAAAAAACTTTCATTAAAGAACATCAATAATAATTTTCAAGTTTCCTAGGATGCATTCATTAATCCAGATATCCAGTTAAAAAAATTATCGGATCCATTTGAAACCAGGCAGGCTCTATACTTCAAGTCCCAGATTAAAAAATACAAATTTCTTCTTTAAACTAGAGAGTTTTTGATCTAATTCAGATTTTTAAAATTTATTTTTATGTTCTGGCGACGTTCACTGTCTTTTCTGCTGGAAAATCTGTAAACAGTTCAAAATTAATAAGATGACGGCGATTTGTTTGAAACTATAATAGTATATTTTTACAAAAAAAGGAACATTGTTTTCAGGAAAATTCTGTGAATTTCTACAAGAGGCAAGAATAATCAATTTCAAAATTTGAATTTGAAATTTTTTTTATACCATTTATATAAGATTTTATATTAAAAATGTTTAAAGATTAGAGTTCTGGTCTTTAAATATGAAAGATTATAGAACAGGAAAAATTGTTCAGGGAAAGACGACAGTAAACCTCGCCAGAACCTGAAAAGAAAATGCAACTAATTTTATTTATAAATTATTGATGTTGAAACAAAAATTTTTATATTTTTTTAACAAACGTCACAACTTAAACAGTGTCAATATCTCTAAATACCTTTTTTTTCAAATGGAAAAAACAAGTTTTGCCAAATTTGTCTAAAAATAACATATTTTTTCACCGAAAAACAATGACTTCATCCTAACTCATTTTATAGCCAATTCTGATACCTAACAACTTAACCTAACAACTTAAGCAATCGTCGACAAACAGGTGTGTCATATTCATGATCGGCATTGTAGTTTGAATTAATATTTACCACTTTAGTCTGTGATAAATAAATAATAGTTTTCTTTGCAATATAAATTTTGTATATGTATATTATTATATATTTTAATTTACCTGATCACTAGACACCCTGATTGTTCTTCCTCTTTGAATTTAGCAAAAAAAATGCAATAACAATGATTTTAGTTTCAAAAATTGTTGGTAAAACGATTAAGGGAATAAGAAAAGTAATTTTTCTCCTCAATAAAAGCGGCCACCCTGGACATCTTAATGAACTTCATTCTAAAAAAAAAATCCTAATTATCTAATCTTGAAAATATTTTTTGCGCAAACCTGAACCAAAATTGCACGATTCTTGTTAATTTTTAGGAATAAAAATGTCTCGTCGGAGATCAAGTGTTGCTAGTTGCCAGCAGGCAACTGTCGGTAAGGTTTGTTTATTCTGTGGACTTTCCGAAGACAATGAAATTGAATATGGAAAGTTGTACGAGCTCGGACCAATCGTCACACATTATTACTGCCTAGTAAGTTGTAAAGCTCGATTAATTAATTTAATTCTTCTAAAGAAAGCCAAATAAACACGATTTTTAATTTTAGAGGATACTAATCATTATAATTTTTCCAGCTGTTGTCCTCGATGATGGAACAAAGAGGTCGTGATGAACAGGGAATTTTAGGTTTTTTATCAGCAGACATTCAAAAAGAATTACGAAGAGGAAAGCGACTCGTAAGTATTAATCATGGAGAAAGGGATTTTATTGTTAATATAGTATATAACAAACAGGGTGTCTATTATACCTGGAAAACTTGCAATTGTCAGGGAATTGTTATATACCTGGAAATGACAGTGATTTTTTTTAAAGTAAGGGAATTTTTTCTAGAGCATGCTTAATTTTTTTTTTGCAATATAAAATTGAATAACAATGATTCATCATTTGTAAAAGTAGCTGTATGTTACTGTATTTAACTATTTTGTTGAATTTTGTGTGTGTGGAAAATTAATCTTTTTAACTGAAAATTCAACAGTTTGTTTGCCCCCTCATTTTCATTGAAAATTCATTTCAATGGATGAGAAATGAGCTATTTTTTTGAAAATTCGTTTTTTCTTTGTCTGAGAATTCGTTTTATTTAAACTGAAAATGGAACTATTCCAGTTGAATATTACATCATTTTAGTTGAAAATTCATGCTTTTTCTTGAAAAAAATTTCTTTTTTGGTACACGGAGAGAAATCGCGAGAGATTAATTCATGGAACTGCTCCTTTATTTTATAGCTAGCTTTTTCCGTGAAACAAAAGCACGGATTTGTGATTTTCGATCTCAGACGTATCCGTGGCTTTATTACTCTTTATTACTCTATATTCTGTGTCCTTATTTCATGTAAAAATTGTACCTCTAAAATCACGCGCTTCCGTGAACTTAGATCTCGCGATTTCTCTCCGTGTAGAAATTAATCTTCTTGGTTGAAAATTCATCTGTTTGCTTGAAAATGCAGCTATTCGAGTTAATGATTCATCATGTTAGTTAATAATCCCCCCCCCTCCCCTTGTCAAATGTCCACGTGTTGAGACCCTCTGAACCCAAAAAACAGGTTTTTACGAATGTGTATGTCTGTTTGTGAGCACGATACTTTTGAAAAAATTTGCAGATTGGATTGGGCTTTGGTATACTCTTCAAATGTCCTGAAATGAAGGTCAAGTTCGTTAGCCAGACATTTTGGATAAAAATTCAAAAAGTAGCGCATTTTCAAAAATTTTGAGACCACTTTTTTCGAAATTTAAAAATTCTATGTACGGTTATTAGTAGTACTCAAAAAGACGAACAATTTATCCTAATGACTTTTTTTGATTACAAAAAAATTACCGGAGTTATAGCATTTACAAAAATTCCAAAAAACAAACGCAAATGAACATTTAAGCCAAACAACGCACGATATGGAAAAATGTCAGAGGGAGAACAACGTTGCATTTTGAGCACCCTACAAGATTATCATAACAACTTTTTGAACATTTTCTTGAAAAATCGAAAATTGAAATTTTGACCGCACAAAAAATAATGAAAAATAAAAAATTCCATTTTAGGGCCAAACTGTACAAGATACGAAAAAAGATGAACTGACAAAAATTGTGTAGGGGAGACCTCCCTACAGTGGATAGCTTCCTACAGTGGATA
>CAKNYM010052611.1:70500-101078 GCA_932195095.1 Andricus curvator | reverse complement strand
ATAACATTAAAAATAAAAAAATTAAATTTTTTGGAAAACGGCACAAGGTACGAAAAAAAAGTAATCAACAAATGTTGTTTACCCAAAAAGGATCTAAACATTTGTTATCGCTAATTTTTAGACAGATCGTGTAGATTTTCTTTTAATCGTAAAAAAACAAGATTAAAAATAAAAAAATTAAACTTTCGGAAAAACGACATAAGAGACGAAAATAAAAGACAAAAGTTGTTCAACCAAAAAAGATCTACAAATTTGTTATAAACTCTTTTTATAAAAATATATTAAAAACAAAAAAATTACCTTTTTGGAAAAACGACACAAGCTACAATAACATTTTATTTAACACACATTTTCGCGTAAATTGTATCTAGAAAATTTTCTCAAAACCACGTTACGCTAGGATGCGTATTTTTAGTTTAAATTGTAAAAAATAATATTGGAAATAAACAAATTAAATTTATGGGAAAACTTCACAAGTTGCAATAAAATGTTTAATAACAAAATTCTTTTTTTTTTCTTACAGTATGCGAACTTTTTTTCATTCATGAAAACAAGACAATGAAAATACGCATGTTTCAATAACAAAGCATATTATGAATTGTGATAATAAAAATGTATTGAAATGATACATTTTTCAGGGTAGCTGAGAATAAAATTTAATACAAAATAAGAAACAAATATTGAATTAATCATAATAAATAAAAGTTGTACTTTATTTTACAATATCTAAATAAGCAATCCCAGGCCAAAGTAAAGAAATAAATATAATATACATTTAATATAATAGTGTTGAACATAATGTAGAAAAGTTCACATTCTGGACAAAATCGAGTGCGAAGCACAAGATACGTGATGAGAATGTGTTCGTTAAAGCCGAAGGAGCTTTAACAAAAGAGAATTCACAATCACCAAATTACATTTGTCGATACTTTGACCTTTAATTTTAAAAGGTGTGTGCACAAATGTGGGGGAAAATACAAAGACTTTTTTTGGTTGAAAATGTGTAGTTTTTAATTAAAAATTCAAATATTTCGTTAAAAATTCATGTATTTCGTTGGAAAATCGTCTTTTTTGGTAGTAAATTATTCTTCTTGTTAGAAATTTAATCTTTTTGGTTGAAAATTCAAGTATTGCAGTTAAATATTCATCATTTTAGTAGAAAAATAATCTTTTTGGTTGAAAATAAATCTGCTTAGTTTGAAGTTAAACTCTTTTGCTAAAAATTCATCTTTTTGGTTTCAATTCGTCTATTCCAAGATTCCAAATTTTAGTTGAAAATTCATCACTGGTTGAAAATTTGTTCTTTTTTCTTGTTGGAAAATTAATGTTTTTAATTGAAAATGTAACTATGCCAGTTTTGGTTCAAAAGTAATCTTTTTTAGTTGAAAATTCATGTATTTTGTATAAAAATCGTCTTTTGGTAGAAAATTAATCTTTTTGGTTGAAAATTCAACTAATTGGTTAAAAATTCATTTATCCTGTTGAAAATGCAGTATTTTTACTTGAAAAGTTAGGAAATTTGAGCGGTTTAAATTGAATTTAATGTAGTACCCACATTAATTTTACCTAAATGTGCAGTGAGTTTCAAGTATAAGAAGATAAAGTAAGAATATGTTTGATTTATTATTCAAATTCATGGACTTTCGAGACTAATTCAAGAAATGATTAATTATGTTTTTAGTATTATTGAATTATTTAATTAATCGATGGTGCTAATATGTTTAAAACTATCTTGTAATATAATTTGTCAAAGCTTTCTAAATTAAGCATATTAATTGAATCTCTAGAAACTGAAAAAAAAAACATTATTTATAATAAACTCACGAAACTGTATACATATTTCAAGTCGATTGGTTTTAAAAATGCGAAATATTTGAATGACTCCGTATTATGAAAACTTATACGGGGAATAATATTGAGGTATCTAGAAAAAATCTGGAATTATCAGGTAATTTTTTCCCAAGGTTTAAGTAGACACCCTGAACATATTAGAAAATTGTCGTATGCTTTTTCCTAAATATGTTTTATCATTTACAGGCTTGCTTTCATTGCAAAAAGATCGGTGCCACCTTAGGATGCTGTAACACAAAATGCAAACGCATCTTTCATCTTCCATGTGGATTGAGAAATGGTTCGTTACATCAATTCTACGGAGAATTTAGGTAAACTAGCATCATCAATTGTGCGCCACGCGCGCTTTTAGTTTTTCGATTTGAGGGTAAAATAATTTTTAATTCAAAATAACAATTTCGAACAACTATTTATTTGTTAAAAATTTTTGAACACTTAAATTCGAGCCTAAATTAGATTTTAGGAAAGTACTATCAGTTTCTTTTCAAGGTTATATATACATATAATACTCCTAAGATTCTTGAGAAAGTTCACAAAGATTTTGGAAGATTTCAGATATGGCGAAAAAGAATCTAGAAAATTTTGAAGAGAAGTTTGTTTTGTTTTACAGGATTTTACCGAATTTTAGGAAAAATTTGAATTTCGAAATGTTTTTAAATATTCTCTTGAAATTAATTTTTTTTAATCCTGAACATTAAAAGAAATTGCTTTAAAATCTTCCAGAATCTTTTTCGACAATTTTGGAAATCTTTTGAAATGTTTTAAAGTCTCTTAATATTCTCTTAAAATTAATTTTTCAAAATAAAAAATCATTAAAAATTTCCGAGGTATCTTATAAACGTTTTTTTAATTTTTTGAAACCTTTCAAAATCCTTAAAGTACTTCCAAATTTTTGTTCGTAATCTTCAAAAATCTATATTTTGCTTTAAATTTGTTGAACTCTTTTCAAATAATTTTTTTTTAAATCCTGCAAAAGAAAAAAAATGTGTTAAAATATTCCAGATTTTTTCCGACAATTTTCGAAATCTTTCAATTTTCTCTTAAAATTAATTTTCAAACTAAAAAATAATTTAAAATCGTCCTAGGAACATCAAGAATTTGTTAATTCTCTTTAATACATGAATTTTGTCTAAAATTTTGTAATCTTGCAAAATTGCACAATTTTACTTAAAAATTTTTTACATTCTTTTTCGAAATTTTAAGAAATCATTTAAAATGCTTTAAAATCTTTTCAATTTACTCTTAAAACTGATTTTGCAAAATAAAAAATTATTTGAAATTTTCCTAGGAATCATAAGAAAACATTGGTATTTTCTTAAAACGTTTCAAAATTCTTAAAAAGCCTATTTTTTAAAATCTTAAAAAATCTACATTTTGTTAAAAAATTTTGAAATCCCAGCAAAAAACAAACTAACAAATAAAATATCTATTTATTTTTTCTTAGATCCTATTGTATCAATCACAGACCGAAACAATTAATCGACTCTCGAGTCGTGGAGGAAGTTCAAAATGCAGAAAGTACTTTGTGTTATATTTGCTACGACAATGTGAATTACCTAGACATTTTAAAAACGTTATGGGCACCTTGTTGTAAAAAAAATGCTTTTTTCCACCGACAATGTGTTCAGGTAATCCAACTTCCAAGTCTTCTCGCTTGTCAATCGGTTTCAAACCAACTTAATTTAAAAATCAAATTCTTTTTCAGCAACTGGCGAACAGCTCGGGATATTTTTTCAAGTGTCCTCTTTGCAACAACAAGAAGGAATTCCAGGAAGCGATGCTGGAGCATGGAATTTTTATCCCTTTACAGTGAGTTTTCTTGTTTTAAAAAACATTACTTTGGTAAATGAAATTCGTAATCAGGGATTTTTCATTTTATGCGATTTTATGATTTTTATATTTTATTATCATTTTGTTCAATCACGAAAAACAATTAAACCAGGGTGGCCGCTGGACCCGGAAAAGACCGAGACTTTTTTTAAAGCGGGATATGACAGTAAAATCTTTTGACCGGGAATTTTACCAATTTTTAGAAGAAAAATCTATTCAATCAGTCGAAATATCACAAATTTCATATCACATCTTGATATAAATTTCTAAAATCTTTTACTTTATAAATGTTCTATTTTAGATGTACATTTTAAATTTAAAGAATTCAAAAATGCCGTTTTGTGATAAAAACCGTTTTTAGTTGATCAACTGTAAATATAAATTTAATTTTACAAGATGATTCTGAATTAAACGCTATTATTAAATTTCAAAATGTATCGAAACATTGGTTCAGCCTAAAATATTACATTTTTAACCCATTCAATTAAAAAAAATTTAATTAAGAAAAAGAACAATTCTTTAATGTTTAGCAATATTTGACTGTTTATTTAAAACGAGCAATTATGAATCAAATGTTCAAAACTGAATTGCTGGAAATAGGAACCTTTGAATCGTTACAATTTTCAGAGAGTTAAATTAAAATTTTAAACGTTACAACTTTAATTGTTCTATCTATTTTTTTTTAATTTTGAAGTGAACTATTAGAGATATTTAGAAGTTTTAAAAATATTCAAAAAATTAATTTAAAACTGAAGATATGGAGATTCCTAGGAAAATTGAAAATTATTTTTTATTTTAAAAAACTAATTTTAATTGAATTTTGAAAAAGATTTCCAAACAAAATGTAGATTTTTGAAGATTTTGTAATAAACTTTTGAAAGGTTGAAAGATAATAAACAAATTTATTGATATTCCGGAGACAATTTTAATTTATTTTTTATTTTGAAAAAATACTTTTATTAGAACATTTAAAAATATTTCAAAACAAAACCCAGTTTTGATGTCTAAATAACAATTGAACAATTATTGATTTGAAACTACTCCAAATTAAAATAATGTGACTTCTAATTTTAAAGTGGTTCAGTTTAAACAAAATTAATTGTTCAATTCTTAATGTTTCTAGCTTGAAAATGCTTAAAATGATATAATTTTTTTAATTTAAATATTTATTGATTCATTCTTCAATTTAGAGCATTGAAAATTATAACGTGGATTTATATTTTTGGAACTGAATTTGAATCTTTGAACTGTACAATTTATAGAAGTGTAAAATTTTGCAGTTAACTGCATTTAATTAGAAAATTTCAATTGAAAAGTATTGATAGCTTTTATTTCATACGTTTACATTATTGAACGTCTAAATACAACATTTTTGAATTAAAAACTTATTAAACTTACAATTTTTAAATTTCAAACTTCAAAACAGTTCCACTTTGAGTGCTTTAATTTGGAGTTCAGGTTTTATTACTTCAAATGAAAAAATTTTTAGCTTTAAGAGTTCGAATCTTTTAATTTCATAAAGCATGATAAATTTTTACAACCCGAGAAATGACCGATAATTTTTTACTTTGATTTAAACAGCCCCCTGTAATTATTATTTATGGTCCTGACTTTTGTTAAGGAATTTTTGATAAGAATGATTTGAGTTAGTCCTGGGAATTTTCCAAAAGAATTATAATTCTCAATTATACCTGGGCTTAAAAAACAAGTTAGAACAGGAAATTTGGCGAAGCAATTATATGTAATTCTGAATTGGATCACAGAATTTTCAAGAAGAAGAAACTGTAATTCAGATTTGGAACAAGGAATTTTCCAAAAGAATGATAATTCTAACTTGGAAGTGGAAATTTTCGAGAAGAATTATAATTCTGACTTGAAACAGTGAATTTTCCAAAAGAATTACAATTTTGACTTGGAACGGGAAATTTTCGAGAAGAATTATGATTCTCATTTTGAACAGGGTAATATCGAAATGAACTATAATTCTGTCATCGAAGAGGGGATTTTTCCAAAGAATTAAAATGCTGAGTTAGGCATGGATATTACAAAAAGAAGTATAATTACCAGACCGGGAAATGGCCAGGAATTTAAAATCATCCGTCTTGTGGACGCAATTTTGCAAATTCCAGATTGTTGCTTCTTTTTCTGATTTTTAAAATATTATTTTAGGGACGCGTCTTGGGAATTGGTGCCAAACGCTTACCAGGAGTTGCTGTACAGGCATAACCAGTGCGATGCAGAGACGTGCGTCTGTCCGAAGGGAAGATCACACGCGAGCAGCAATGCGTGAGTAAATTTTTTAATATTTGTTATAAATTATTTTACTGTGTGCGATGGATTCTGGGTTGCTACGGAGTCTGGAAAATGGGAAAGAATCTGGGCATTTCGAAATCGTAATTCTGTATCATCCCTGCAAATTTGTATCATTGATTACAAGTGAGAATTAAAAATGTAATATATTAATCGCGTAATTAATTTAATGTTCTAGGGGGCCCGCAAAGTAAGGACACCTCATGGCGTTAATTCAACTGGAGATAGTTCAATTTAAATTATATTTATTCTACATTTTGATTAACTTATTTTATTTCAAATTTCATCTTAAGAGGAATCTAAAGGCGCTTTTATTTTTTCCTAGAATCTTTTATTTCAAGTCCTCTTTTTACCTTTTATTTTATTTTAAATTTCTAGCAAGTGGGAATTGGTTCTCTGTCGAATGTGTGGATCTCAAGGAATTCATAGGCATTGTGGCCACCTCAAATGGGCTAATTCTGCGTGGGAATGCTCCGAATGCCAATCAATTTTAGGTGAGAATTCAATTTTTAAATTAAAACTAGCATAAATCGCGCGATACGCGCGCGTGCAGTTTTTCGATTTGAGGGGAAAAACCATTTTTAATACAAAATAAAAATGTCGAATAACTATTTTTCTAGTTTATTAGTTTTTCTTTTAAGGTTATATCAATGTAATATTATATACGGTTATTGGGGACATTCAAAAAGATTGTTTAAGATTCAAAATATGTCAAATCAAAATTTCAAAAAAAAGTTAATTTTCAAGCAAATAGTTGCATTTTTTAACAAAAAATTTGAATTTTCGACTAAAATGACGAATCGTTAACCAAAGAAAATGACGTAATATTGCGAAATTGATATTTCAACTGAGAAAGATTTTACTTTTAAATCAAGATTATTTGAACTCGTCCAGAAAATACGAATTTTCAACCAGTTGCATTTTTAACCAAAAAAGATTGAATTTTTTACAAAATTGTTTAATTTTTTGGCCAAAAATATGAATTTTCAACAAGAAAATTAATTTAAAAACCATGAATTTTTAACCAAACAGATGAATGCTCTAGCAAGAAGATTAATTTTCTACCAAAAAGACAAGTTTTCAACTAAATAGTTATATTTTCAATTAAAGAGACGAATTTCCAACTAAAATAATACCTCATTAACAAACAAACAAAAAACGATTTTTTCACAAAGTAGTTCAACTTTTAACCAAGAAGATTAATTTTCTACCAAAAAAGACGAATTTTCAACAAAATACATGCATATTCAAGAAATTGTTACATTTTCAACCAAAGAGATAAAATTTTAACTAAAGAAATGAATTTACCTTTTAAATTTTTTAAAATATTTTAAAATTATTCAAATTTTTCCTAAAATTTTGTTTTAATTTCTGCAAAAATTAAAAAAGTGCCCTAAAATTTTTCAGATTTCTTTTTTGGCAATCTTGGAAATCTTTTTTAATATTCTCTTAAAATGAATTTTTCAAAATAAAGAAATCATTTTTAATTTTTCCAGGAATCTCAAGATTTTTTTATTTATTATCAAAATCCTTAACAAGCTTCAAATTTTATTTCAAAATCTTTAAAAATCTACTTTTTTAATTTTGGGAAATATTTTCAAATCTTTATTTTTCAAAATTTTTTCAAAATCTTCTAAATTATTTTTCGAAATTTTAGGGAATCATTTGGAATTTTGTCAAATCTCTTTCCATTTTAATTTTAAAATTCATTTTTCAAAATAAAAAAAAATCATGTGAAATTACCCCATGAATCTTAAGAAAATTTGTTTTTCTCTTGAAAACTTTCAAAATTCTCAGGAATCTTGAGAAGATTTTCTTATTCTCTTGAAAGCTTTCAAGATTCCTTAAAAACTTTTAAATTTTTTGTGCGAAATCTTTAAAAATCTTTTGAAGTTTAAAATTATTTTTTAATCTTTTCAAAATCTTCTAAATTATTTTTTGAATTTTTAGGAAATCATTTAAAATGTTTTAAAATCTATTTCAATTTTCTATTTTTCAAAATGAAAAATAATTTGAAATTTACCCAGGAATCTGAGGGAAATGTTTTATTTTCTTGAAACCTTTCAAAAATCTTAAGTTCATTTTTTCGAAATCTTCAAACGTCTACATTTTGTTTTAAATTCTGTGAAATCTGCTCAAGATTATAATTATTTTAGAATCTTTTCAGAACTTCGAAATATCTTTAAAAATATTGACTGTTTAAAAAAGAAACTAAAAAAATGAAAATTAATGTTTCGAAATTTATCCCCGGAAATCTTATTGT
Organism: Andricus curvator; assembly: GCA_932195095.1. Taxonomy (NCBI): domain Eukaryota; kingdom Metazoa; phylum Arthropoda; class Insecta; order Hymenoptera; family Cynipidae; genus Andricus; species Andricus curvator. The sequence continues at coordinate 92,824 of CAKNYM010052611.1, read as the reverse complement.
CGGTACCAGTAATTTGTTTCTTACTAGTACCGACAATTTTTTTACCCGGACCGACCGTGTATACACTTGGTAAATTAGGATATTTTAATTTTTTAACCATAATTTCATTTTTCTCGTCTCTTTAGTGTGAACGTTTTTACAAATTATAGTGTACATGGTATCAAAATCTGAAGAACAGAATTATTTCCCAATATTAAAAATTCGTTTACAATTAAAATTGTATTTTTTTATCAAAAATGTTTAGAAACATTTAGAAATCAATTTTATTATGAAATAAAATAATCTATTTGGAAATTTTGATTAAAAAAATGAATGGTGCAGAAATTCGTAATTTTGTTTTTTCTGTGAGTACGTGCCGCAGAATTTGAAAGTCTAATTGAACTTTCTTTTTTTTGCAGATAAATCCCCAATTGTAAATAGACAAATTCGAGAGGCAACAGCAGCAGGGTAAAGAAAAACTATATCTCATATTTATTATCCTATTAGCATATTATTAGTAAATAAAAAAAATCAATTTAAATAACAGAGAGGCCGAAAACAGAGATCCACGCTCTGGGGACCTAGAGAGCGACAGTGAGCTTTCCGTCGGACAAGACTCGAACCAACAGACTGAAAACACAAACGATAATCCCGACTCCGAAAATCTCCCTACAGTTAAAGTTAGACCCGGTCCTCTTTCATACAAAATGAAAGAAGTAATGAAAGTTGCCCAGAGGTAAGTAAATTCTCCCAAACATCTCTTCTCGAATTAGAGTCTCCCTACCTTTAAATCCACGAGACTCGATTTAAAAATTTCTCTCAAACAATTTAACGGAAAGAAGAGCTCGTGAATTTAAACGCGAATTTTCCCAGGGGATTATAGGCCTGTGCAAATACCCTAATCGATTCTTTGCTTCGGCATGGTAGAAAATAAATAATTAGGAATAATTAAACTCTTAAATTGGTGTGATTGGTTGCAGTCGACAGATGACGAAAGACTCTTCGAGTAGTCTCGAGGGGCCAAATTCGTTGACCAGCATGACGGAAAGTGAAAATGGCGATAATAAAAACGTTGTTGTTGACGATCCAAATACCGTGATTTTACTTGACAGTGACGAGGAGCCTGAAGATATCGAGGTACGTTTACATTTTTTTCGTCGCTGCCGAGTACCGAGAGGGATTAAAATCACCTTTTTGATTTTGTGCGACAGATAATTAGCGAAAAACTGAACCCCAAGGTCCTGACAACCAACGACGGTAGAAAAATTGAAATATTTGACATGAAGCGACACGCTGAGCAACAAGCCAAGATGAACAAGATCGGGAATGAGAGTGCAGAATCTGCCGCAAGACTGAGTTCAGATTCTGCTGAAAGACTGAGTGCAGATTCTGCTAATGCCGCCAATTCCTCGCCGCAAAAAGATTCAAAACCTACGATTACTAGCATCCAGACTATGAAGAATGCATCTCCACATAAAATTTTGGGAGACAAGTCTTTGCAATCCAGAACAAATGCGGAGAAGGGCGATTCGACGATTTTAGGCCGAATGCTTTCGAGTCCGAATCAGCTGCAATTTTTGAATCAGCCGATTTCGAATCCGAAATTGGTGAGTCCGCAAGCTTTGCCGCACGGGTATGTCAATCCGGGAACTACTTCAAAAAATCAGAGAGAAATACTTCCGAAAAGTCTGTTAGAGGATAATCAGAGGATTCAGAATCCGGGAAGTACTCTCCAAAATCCGAGAATTGCGAATCCACATATTTCGAATTTAAAGTTTCTTGCCAATACGAGAATGCTCAATCCACAAATTCCGAGTCCACAATACAGACCGAATTTACTTCAACGGCAAACGAATCCAATTCTGGATCCAAGACAATTGAATCCCCAGACTTTTAATGAAAGATTGCTGCAAGTCTGGAATCAAAGAAATACAACTCCACAGAATATGCCGAATCCTTTGAAACAATATCTCACACCCTCGCCTTCGAATGAACAAAACACAACTCCAACGAAAAACTTGCCGGGGTTTTTAAATTCGGATGTGAAAACGGTGCGAGCCCTTCCCTCGAATGTGCCACAATTTATTCAGCCGAAAGTTCTCGAGGAACAGTCGAGTGGTATACAAATCGCCTCTATATGTTCCTTGGATCTGCAGACTTTCGAGAATTGGGAAACTGAGACGAAGAAGGAGGAGGAGGCTGGGGACTTTCAGTTCAAGAGGAAAGCAGAGACGCCAGGACCTTCGCAGTATTTTGAGAAGCAGCCTATCGATACGAAAAGGACGAGGATTTCTGATCCGGGGAGTTTTCAGACTTTGGGGAATGAAATCAAGACGGAAGTGAAGATCCAGGGTGGAGATATTAAGTATCAGAGTGGAGGGAAGGATTTGAATTTTAGGAGTATATATTCCAGGGAGTTTGTGGAGACTAAGGATGGCGAGAAGAAGGGACGGTATATGCTTTTAAAGAGGAATTTGGTGGCGGAGGCATTGGCGAAAGCGAATATTACGCAGAGTGATATGGTGAATGCGGGTATGACTGCGGCGAGTAATCAACCTTCGACGAGCAGTGTTAATATCACTTCGAATAACTACATTGCTCTGCCGCAGAGCAATATGACGTTTTATATGGGGAATGGAGAGTCACAGGAGGTTGTAAACATTGCTGGGAAGAAGGAAGGTGGTGTGAGTACTTTGCAGATATCATTAATTAGTTGTAGTTAACTGTTTCCTGCACTTGAATGGATAGTGTTGGGAGTCAAGTTCAAAGCCATTTCAGTTACCTCTAAATTTTTCTATTCAGTATCCCTTATTTCAAAAAGGAAAAAATACTTTTAGTGTATAGTTTGCTTCAAAAAGTAGTCCCCGTAAGGGGTCGTTTATAAACTACGTTGCCAATTTCAGGGGGGGGGGAGGTAAGTGGAAGCAAGGTTACGAACTTAGATAACGTTTAGTATGTTTAACGATGATAAATTTTAACAAAGTTTGCGACAGAAGGCGCTGCAACGGTACTCCTCTTCGCTTCTTTTTTCAAGAATTCTTATTTTTTCCCCTGTTTTCAGGAACCTTCACCTTTTTCTCGATTTTTCGCTTAAATGCGAATTGTATTAATAGAACCCAATACAAAAATACAACTATTTTTAGTTAAAAGTTGATTTTTTATAAAAATTCAACTAATTCGTTGAAAGTTGAACTGCTGCGATAATAAAATATTTTTATTGGTTGAAGATTCATCTCTCGTTCAAAATTGAACTATTTTGTTGAAAATTCATTTCTTCTTGAAAACTAATTTTTTCAACTGAAAACTTAACTATTCCACTTTGGGTTGAAAATTGATATGTTTTAGGTAACAATTCTATTATTTGATTCAGAATGTATCTTTTTTAGTTGGAAATTCAACTGTTTGGTTGGAAATTCATGTATTTGATTAAAAATTTGTCTTTTGGTAGAAAATTGATCTTCTTGATTAAAAATTCATCCTTTTTGGTTAGAAAAGCGACTGTTTTATTGAAAATTAACCTGTTTTAATTTAAATTTAAACATATTTTTTGGTTGAAGATTCATCATTTAAATTTAATTTTCAACTATTTGGTTGTAAATTAAGTTTTTTTTTTGTTGAAAATTGAACTGTTTTGTAGAAAAACTAGTTTTTTGGTCTTAAAAATTCAACAATTTGTAGAAAATTAAACTATTGATTGAAACTTTAACTATTTGGTTAAAAGTTCGTCTTCTTTTGTTGAAAATTCGTCTTCTGGTAGAACATTCATCTTTGTAGGTTAAAAACTCAGCTACTTGGTAGAAAATTAACTCTTTTGTTAATAAATTCGTCTTTTGGTAGACAATTAATCTTCTGGGTGGAAAGTTCATTTTTTTAGGTTAAAAGTTCAGCTATTTGGTAAAAAATGCAACTATTTTGTTAAATTAATATTTTTTGGTCGAAAATGCAACTGTTTTATAAAAAAATCGTCTGGCTTGAAAATCTAACTATTTAGTTAAAAATTCGTCCCTGTTTTCTTAAAGTTCAAATATTTGGTTGTTAATGCAACTGTTTGGTTGAAAATTAATGTGTTTTTTTTAATTCGTCTTTTTGGGTTGAAAATTCATCTCTTTTGGTAGAAAATTGGCTGCATTACTTGAGGGGGGGGGGGGGGGGGGGTAAAGACAAAACTACGGTCGTCAATGAGGGTTGAAGTGGTGTAAAAACAGCCCACAATTGGTAACGTAGTTTATGGACGGCCCCTTATGCTTAAAATGAAAACATATATTGTTTTCAATTTAAATTTCGCGCCACAAAATCGTTACGCCGCAGAGGCATCTAGGGAGAGTTTGGTCAACAAGCTGTGAATAGATTTTTTTCCCCTAGAAAACAAAGGCGGAAGTGACGTTTGCTCTCGACGAGAATCGAGAAGTCCCGATTTTAACCAATCAGGTTGCTTTAATTTTAAATTAGGGCACTTCCGTTTCAGTGTTGTAGAAAAATTGTGACTTATGATTGGTTGTTTGGTATATTGTCCAGTTTCTTTTAACCTACAGCGCGTTCCTCCGATTTAAATAGAAATTTCATTGGCTGTGATTGTAAACGATTTGAAATTCTAAAAAAATCTACAGAAAATGTATAATCTTTTAGAAATTCGCGAACATTTTATACAAATTATCGGACTCAGGTAGAAATTATGTGTTCTTCGTTATCAGTTTTCCCATCATTAATTTTACGTTATTCGATCTACTGCACATGCGCACTGCACTCGCCACGCTTAAACCTAACCTAGAATTTGATCGCAATTGTGGCGCGAAATTTGAATCGCAATATATTATTTTTTCTTGAAAGTAACAAAACCGAATTTATAATTAAAATAATATATTAGAGACTTGACTCCTAACGTCAATCCAATTACTCGTGTTTAATTTCACCGAAAATTAAATTTTGTCGAATATAAAATTTTAAGCAACTTATAAATTAAATACAGTTGTGTTTAATTTATGGTTCAAGAAAGAATGCAAGTCACTTGTTCCTTCAATGTTCAATTGTATCACAGATGAGTTTGCACTCGTCGTAGAAAAATAAATAAATATTGTAACACAATTGCACTTGTCAAAAGCTCGATTGTTATCGCTAACAAATTTGGAAATTAAAACAATTTTTATTCATCTTCGTTTTATCAAATCTCTCATTTTCTTTCTTTGACTTTGTAAGATGAATGGATAAAGATTGGTCAGGATTTTTAAAAGAAAAAGAAGACTATCTGATGGTGCGGTGACTTCGGCTATCTTGAAATAGAAGTTTTATAAGTCGCAAAGCTGAAAAACAGTTATCCAAATTCTTAGATGTAGGGCTGAAAAGTATGTGTCTTAAATGTTGTCCCCTGACCTCCTCGACAGTGTATCTCTTGGGATTCTAACAGTGTCACGGGGATGCAGGCACCAGTCCTGCTTCAATTTTCCCCGGACATGGTGTTTCACCAATCGCCGATTCCTCCAACAAAGTCGGAGTTCGAGCAGAAGATCAAAGCAGCACGAAAGCAGATTCACAAATCGGAAGCGACTCATTCGAAGACTCGTAAGTGATCATGTCCAACGCACTTCTATGTGGAACTGGACACTGTCTCCAGATCGAAGAACGATACGATTTTTGGAAATCTTTGCCAAAAATACTTCGTTGCTTGTCTCTTCAATCGATTTCGGCATTACACGACTCATTTTTAATCCTGGAAGAATTTTCATCTATTTGCAATAATTTTTGATCTTCCACGATTAAAGAGCGGTACTTTTTTTCACAGAAGATTTCCAGGAATTGGTATCGTGATACATGTATTTTCGCTATTATTTTTAGTTTCTTCAGTTCATGATTTTATTAATTTTAACCCTGGATAAAATTTTTTATTTACTGTTAATTTATGTTTATTTGTTCCATCAGCAAAGAATCTAATTCTTGGTATTCGCACAGACCTTATATGCATGCCCTTGATTTATTTATTATTTAATTTTACCTTGTCCTTACTTATTCGTCTATTAGCTTTCATTTGGAAATTTGGACTAAGTTTTTATTTTTCTCTCGTAGCAAATTCAGCGTCTTATGCGGCTCAATCTCAGAAGGCTGCCATGAGCTCTCAGAAACCTCAAGCTCCTGTGATTCAGCTGGATTGATTCCGGACAACGTATCCTTAAGTGACGTCAAATTCAGAGTCTGTGGATCAGACATAGTTCAAGTATGTTTGAATTCCAGTTTGAATTCAATTATTCACTCAAGTCTCAAAATTAAATTTTCCAGGAAACCTGTGGTCATAAATTTGAATTAGAAATTGTTATTTTCTGCGTAAAATTATTATTACAAAATTATACGATTCAATGGTAAAAGCGTCTGTCGAGTTGAGCCAATCAGGAACTGGGAAGTCTTTGAAGTTTGCCAGTTAAAACATGGCGCAGGCAATACATTTGTCTACTAATGCTAGTATAATAGTCAAACTCAGACATTTCTTTTGCTGTTTTTCTGCTATTTTTTTGTGTGGAAAAGTTTGTTATTTATTAACACGCTATTTGGAAAAAATAATTTTTTCCTAGTAAATTTCCAATCGTATTATGGTCTTGAGTTTTACAGGGGTCTGATGCAGTGGAAGAAAAAAAAATCCCTGACATTTCCCGCTTTATTGTTGGTACACATAAAGTTTTCACGATCACTGAAATTTAAAAATTCGAACTCTTAAAGCTGAACATTTTTTCATTTGAAGTAATCCAATCAAAACAAGCTCAATACTTTACAATTATAAAATGGATGCTCTCAACATTATGAACAATTTTAAATCCCACCAAAAACATCTGCGATGCAAACAATCTGTAACGCACAACTACAGGATGCGTACTCGCCTGAAAACCCTGGAAAATAACAATGATTCTTCATTTGTAAAAGTAGCTTTATATCGCTGTTTTTAACTATTTTGGTGAAAATTCATTCTTTTTTTTATTGGAAATTTATGTCTTCAACTGAAAATTTAATCTTCTTGGTTGAAATCTCATCTTTTCTGTAGTTGTTGAAAATGCAACTATTTTGTTAAACTTTCGTCCTTTTGGTTCAAAAATTTATCTCTGTAGAAATTTCCTCTTCTTTAGTTAAGAATGCAATTGTTTGCTGAACCACTTGTTTGAATATTTTATGTATGTATTATGTTGAAAATTCGTCTTTTTTGGTAGAAACTCAATATTTTTATAGAAATGTTTGGTTGAAATGTAGCCTGCTTTAGTTGAGGATTCAAGTATTTTGTGGAAAATTTACCTTTTTTGCTTAAATTCAACTGGTTTTAATTTAAAAGAAATTTTTTTTGTTTGAAATATCAATTATTATATTTTTTGTTGAAAATTAATCTTTTTAGGTCGAAAATTCAACTCTATGGTTGGGAGTTTAACGGCTTTCTTAAAAATTAATTTTTTTTTGTTTGAGATTCATAAATTTAGTGAAAAATTCATCTTTTTGGTTAAAAATTGAACTACTTTGATAAACATTATTTTGCTGTTAAAGATTAATTTCTTAAGTGAACATTTAATTAGTTGGTTGAAAATTCAACTGTTTTGTAGAAAATTCAACTGTCAAGAATGCGTCTTTTTTAGTAGAAAATTAATCTTTATGGTTGGAAATTTATTTTTTCGATTGAAATTGTAATTGTTTGAAAATTCAACTGTTTTGTAGAAATATCGTCTTTTTGGCTTGGAAATTCAACATTTCGGATGAATTTTATTGTCTTTCTTGACTGCAAAATCTTTCTTGGTTGAAAATGCAACTCTGGTAGAAAATTGGCCTTTTTCATTTGAAAATTCATCTCGTTTTGTAGTGATTTCATCTTTCTTTTGGTTTAATTCAACGGTTTCATCTTTAAAATAAAAATCTTTTCTTGGTTGAAATATCAACTATTAGGTATTTCACGTTGTGACGTCAGCTAGCAAGATGTCTGTACGCCGAGGGTCAAATGCATGTTACTAAACTTGTTTTTTTTTTATAACTTGGAAAAAATGATTTTTCACAATAAGTGTATTTGGATATTCTTTTTTATTTTTCAAAAGCTATTCAATTAAATACCAAACTCGCTACAAAAAAATATTGATTTTATTATTTAATTAAGTAGCTTTCGAAAAATAAAAAATAATATCCGAATACACTTATGATGAAAAATCATTTTTTTCCAAGTTATTATAAAAATAAAGTTTCGTCACATGCATTTGGTATTATTGTTTGGCCCTCGGCGTACAGACATCTTGGATATCCCTCAACTAACCTGAAATACCTAATTACATTTTTAGAGTTTCGTAGCGTTTCAAAGACTTAATTACCCTTTTTTTTAAAGTTTTTTAATTTTTTTAAATTTTTGTTTGAAAAATTTTGTTTTTTAAGTTCTCTTGAAAAATTTTTTGTTATAAAATTGTTTGAAATTCGTTAAAAAAGATTTCTTTAAAATGAAAAAAAAATTTTTTTTGTTTTTGTTTTTAATTTTTTTTCAACGATTTTCTTAAGCTTTGATTAACGTCTAAATAGGCTACGAAACCCTTTTTTTGAAGGCGCTCGGCGTCTACTTTGACAATTTTTGGTTGAGAATTCATCTTTTTTGGTTGAAAATTTAACTCTTTAGTTAGTTGAAAGTTGAACTGTTTTTTTAAAATTCATTTTGTTGTTGAAGATACGTAACTTCAGTGGAAAATTCATCTCTTTGATTGAAAATTGAACTACTTTGATAAAAATTAGGTTTTTTCTTTAAAAATTATTATTTTTTGAAGTGAAAATTTAATTACTTGCTTGAAAATTCAACTGTATGGTTGAAAATTCTACTTTTTTTTTGCGAAAATTCAACTGTTTTGTAGAAATTTTATTTTTGTTTGTTTTAATTAAAATTTTGACTATTCCATGTTTTATTAATAATTGATCTTTTGTAGTTTCAAAATTCATATATTTGGTTGCAAATTAATGTAAAATTGTGGAAAATTCGTCTTTTTTGGTAGAAGATTAATCTCCTTGGTTGAAAATCAATTTTTTTGGTTGAAAATTCACTGTTTTGTAGAAATATCCTTTTTGCTTGAAAATTCAACCTTGTGGATAAAATTTATTGTCTTTATTGACTGAAAAATCTTTCTTGGTCGTAAATGCATCTCTTGTTGAAAATCCCCTTTTTTTATTTGAAAATTCTTCTCCTTCGGTAGAAATTTAATCTTTTTTGGTTTAGTTTTACGGTTTTTTGATTTAAAATGAAAATCCTTCCTTGGTTGAAATATGACTTATAACATTTTTATTGAGATTTCTTTTTTTTGCCTGTGAATTGAACTGCTTGGTCTAAAGTTAAAGTACTTTGTTAATTCATAAGAAACAGGTATGAAGGGAGGTACGTGGTTCAAAATTTAAGAAAACTGCGTAATTTATGCACGGCCCCTACCATTTATTCTAGTTCAAAAAATTGTTGATCCAACAATTAAGGAAATAAGAAAAGCCATTGTATTAACCAGGAATTTTTTCTCGATTAAAACGACCACTTTTCCTGACTCACAATTATCTTTTTTTCAGGTGATTTTATACGACAAATACAGAATCGACATTAAGATGGACAACACTGGATCGAGAAGCTCCCGGGATTCAGATTCATCACCACCCCCATGTTCCAGTTTCTCGGATGATTTCTCTGACTCACAAGATCCGGAGGAGGGAATTCCTCCCAAACGAATACGAGACTTTGAGTTCGAAGAGAACACTCTCCAGGAATTTCCCGCGACTTCCTGCACCTCACGACCCGTAAACATCCCGGAATCTCCCTCCACCGGGGTAACGACTCGAGAAAGAGCGGCGAAAATTCGTATTCCCGCCAAGGAAAACGTCAACCCCGTAATATCAACTTCCTTGGAAAACGAACGTGATGAATCCTTCCTGAATCGCGCGACCTCACCTTTTGCGAACGACTTTCGGGTCTTGCGTCACAGAAAGAATTCGGATAAACCCAAAGCCACAACGGTCGGAACTTGTCTCAATTGCAAAGTCAGTATCGACCTGAAAAAAATCCGGGACCTCGTTGAGACGAAACCCCATTTATTTTCCAAGTGTGACGAGGCCGATTGTGAATATAAAAGCCAAGAGCAAAAGTTGACAGGAGTTTGTAAGATAAAAAACAAGTGGCTATTGGTGAAATCCCAGAGCGAAAACGACTTTTACGGGGTCTCCACGAGAAGTAGATTGTTGTACAAAAGTAAGAGCCTGGAGAATCTGTCTGCAGCCAAAGAAAGTGTACCTCAAAAAAAAGAGGAGACGAAGAATCGTCCATCGACTCGAACGGGCCTTCGTCGAGGTCTTAAACGCAAATGCAGATTTTCTATGCCCTGTAGCTGATTGAAAAGAATTGAATGATTTTTGTGAGTGTGCAATCTTATTTCGATGGAGATCGATGCCTTATGACTAGATTCTGTATAAATATTCCTGTAAATTATAAAAGGAGGATGTTGTGCCGAAATTTTGCTTTTTTATAGGTCAGTGGTTGATATACTTCTTTCTTTTGTCTTTTGTATGTGTGTTCACTTTGAGGAACGCTTAATCTTTTTAGAATGATCGGTTCCGTTTTCTTGGAATGGTTTATCTGTTTTTCGAATACCTGTTCATTTTTCGATTATTCGGCTCTCCCTTTTGTGGAGGCGAAGTTAATTTTACGCTTATGTTATTATTAATTTTTAAATGAATAGGTAAACTAGGAACTTGTTGGATATATTTTCCAATGTTAATGAAACTGGAAATTTGACGCTTTTGTAACAATCCTGCCATCTGTATTTTACACTGTGGTTAATATAGTATGTTACTTTTATAGCTATTTTCGTTATTTTAGAGGTTTCGTTTAGTGGAACGAAAGTTGGATTACAATCAATGATTAGAAGGACTGTTTAAATAAATGTTCAGTGAATTTATCTATTTTTTATTTTCAGTGTAAGATTAGATGGAGTAATTTTGTAAGTTTTATATTTGTAAGTTAATATTGAGATCAATTTTTTTGTCAATTGTTGAATGGAACATTCAAGAAGCGACCACTTTGTATAAAGTAACGTTAATAAAACATCGGGTTGTGCTGCCAAGACTAAATTAATGAACTTTTGGTTTATTGGAAAATGTTTACTTCTTTAAAAAAAAGGAGGAAGCCTATTGGTTTATAAGTTTGAGAATTCGGGTTTCAATTTAGATATAGTGCTCCGCACTATAATTAATTAATTAATTAATTAATCACGCCTACCCTGAAAGGGAAATGGCTGAATGGTATACTACTACTTGACCGGTTAGACGTTTAAACAATTCGAATAATTTCTACGTTTAACCGTTTAAGACATTTAACTTGTAGAAAAGTTAATTCGATTAAACTGTCCATAGTTTTAAACTTCTTTTTTTAAATTTAAACTTCAGTTCAGGAAAATTAATCAATTTGGTTGGATTTTTTTTTTCATTCTTGACTGAAAAATGTTTCTTGGTTGATAATTCAACTCTTTTGTTGAAAACTGAACTATTTCGTTGAGAATTCCTTCTTTTTTTTGGTCGAAAATTAATCTTTTTGGTTCAAAATTTATGTTTTAGTTGAAAATTCATCTCTTTAATTAAAAATCTAACTATTTTGTAGAAAATTCCTTCTTTTTTTGTGTGTTGCAAATTAATCTGTTTTGTTGAAAATTGTATCTTTTTTAGTTGAAAATTCATCTCTTTGAGTAAAAATTGAACTATTTTTGTTAAAAATTCCTTCTTTTTTTGTTTCAAACTTAATCTTTTTGGTTGAAGGATATTTTACAATATTCCAAGGAATTTTCATTTGATTTCAACAATTTGAAGGTTTTTCTAAGAGTTTTACAGAATTTAGGGTATTTTTTAAAATTTCAACGAATTTTCAAGAGTTTTAAAAAAATACAAGGGATTTCAAACGATGTTAAAATATTACAAAATATCTTAGCGTATTTTAAATATATTTCAGTAATTTGAAATGATTTCAAAGGATTTCATATATTTAACCGTATTTTTAAAAATTCCAAGGAATTTTCAAGAGCTTTAAGAAGTTTGAAGGGATTTCGAGGGATTTAGAAATATTTCAAAGGATTGCAAGGGGTTTTATCAGATTTCCGAGGTTTTCAATAATTTTAAGGGATTTTAAAAGATCTCAACCTATTTTAATCAATTTTCCAAGATTTTATATAATTTCACGGGATTTTATCATATTTTGATGGATTTCAAAGAATGTATATGCACAAGAATTGAGGGATTTCAAATATTTCAAGGCATTTCCAAAGACTTGACAAAATTTGAAGGATTTTAGGATATTTTAAAAGATTCCAAGGAATTTTCAATTGATTTTTATTGATATATTATTTTCAATTGTAGTTTTAACAATTACAAGGAATTTTAAAGAGCTTCAAAAAGTTTCAATGGATTTCAAAACATTTGAAATATTTTAGTGTTTTTTAATTGCAAAAAATTTCCAAGTGTTTTCAAAAAAATCAAGGGACTTTAAAAGATTTTAAGGGATTTTTAATACTTTAGGATGTTTTAAAGGGTTCCAAAGAATTTTCAATTTATTTTATTGATATTATGTTATTTTCAATTATATTTTTAAAAATTGCAAGAAATTCTCAAGAGTCTTAAAAAGTTTCAAGGGATTTCCAAGGATTTTCAATATTTTAGCTTTTTTGTTAATGTTTAAGAAAGAAGTTGTATCGACCCTTAGTATTATTATTTTTTAATTCCAATGAATTTTCAAGAGCTATAAAAAAATTCAAGGGACTTCAAAAGATTTGAACAGATTTTAAATATTTTAGGGTATTTTAAAAGATTCCAAGGAATTTTCAATCGATTTCAGTAATTTAATGAGATTTTAAAGGATTTGAAATATTTCAGGAAATTTTAAAAGATTGTAAGGAATTTTTAATGTTTATCAATAATTGAACGGAATTTCAAAGGGATTTTAAAAAATGTGCATGCGTTTGTAAAGAATTGCATAGGATTTCGAAAGATACGGAACGATTTTAAAGGACCTACTAGGTTTTAAAATATTTAAAATAATTTCAAGGAATTTTATCAGTTTTCCGCGGTTTTCAATGATTTTAACAAATTAAATTTGTTTAAATCTCCCGGTTATACGTGATCTTCATAAATAATAAAAAAAATTCTATTAACAAAAATCTACAAAAAAACCAAAAAAGTTATACAAAATGAATAAATTAAAAATTTGAGGAAAAAAAAAACATTTTAAAAGTTTTGAATTTGAAAAAAACTCCCGATTATACGTAATCTTCACAAATAGTAAACAAAAAATTCTACTAAAAAAAATTTCTACAAAAGAAAAAAAACTAAATAAGCTATTACAAAATTTGAAAAAATTCCCGGTTTTAGTGTTCTTCACAATCATATAAATAAAAACATATTCTTTAAAATAGTCGTTATTAACAAAAGTTGAAAAAAATTGTAAATAATAAAGCTGAAAACTCCCAAATGTGGACGATACCATTACAGAAGTGAATCAAATGCAAAACCAACATTTAAAATAATTAACTGTACAAAGATAAATAAATAAATACCAAGCAAACATTTTCCGAATTGCAAAAATATGTAACCACACCGGGGACGTTTTCTCCTTCTTTCCCTTTTATAGCTTCTCCGAAAATGTCCCCGGTGTGGTTACATTTTTTCAATTCGGAAAATGTTTGTTTGGTAATTTATTTATACACATTTTTTAATATATTTTTTTTGTAGATTTATTTTTTAGTAGAATTTTTTGCATTTTAGTATTTGTTTACCGTTTGAAGTTATGTATATCACCTTTACGAAACAGCTTTTTAGATAATTTACTTTATTACTTCAAAATAGTAGCTAAAAAAGAATCTTTCCGAGTAGAGCCCTAACTAGTCTTTTTTGTGGTGACTTAATAATTTTGTGCCCTCCTCCCAAACGCTACGGGACAATATTTGGATATTTACGCCCAGGCCAACTGGGATAAACTTTTTTTTTTTAAAGCGTTAGTTGTAAAAGTAACATTTTGGTCCCGGTTGCTCCCCGTCGCGACCGGCGTCCGGCGCGGGGGCACGGTGGCACCACCATATTTACGGCTCTGCTTCCGAGAATAAATTCCTCAAAAAATATATTTTTTCTATAATTCGCGAAAAAGTGCCAGTTTTTCCACCTGTTTTTGGTGTAAAAAGTTACAGATTTTTGCTCGATGACGTGGCGCATGCGCAGTGCCGACCTTTCCGGGCAACAGTGACAAAAGTGGACAGATGCAGTGGAAAAAGTAAATGGACAGTGATAAAAGTGAGGCACAGTGGAAAAAGTAAATGTTATTTCGGGTGGGTTCGTGCTGCCTCGGGTGGACTCGTGCATCGTGCGCAGCCAACTTCATTCTATTTTCCGACTGTCGTCCCTAACCTAAAAGCAATTTCCTGAAAAGTCTCGAGTTGTGTATTTTGTATGTACTTTTGTCACTTGGCAAAAGCAAAAAAACACCGTCAGTTTCTCCGAAAATACTGTGCTTGTTTTTTTTTCACGAAAAATCGGAAGTTTTGAAGCCCTGAACTTTATGGGCCAACTATTCAATTGTGAGAACCAGCTTATTATTACTGCCATATTATTGTCATGGTTTTGATAATTGCCATTGTCATTGTTGCGTCAATCGACAAATAATCGCCTTCTTTTTACAGAAAAAAACAGGTAAACAAAAACTAGCACTTTTTAACAAATTATAGAAAAAGTATCGTGTCCCACACATTGAAAAAGCGACGATTTAAAACTCGTGTGATTAGCCACCCTCGCTCCGCTCGGGTAGCTAACTTCACACTCGTTTTAAATCTCTCGCTTTTTCAACTTGTAGCACAATATACTATTGTTTTAAAAGGACAGCATTTTCATATTTCCAGAATACTTTCGTAATTTTAACATTTATTGCGCGCTAATACAGCGCATGCGCACGTTTTGAACACTTCGTGGTTTTGACTTTTGACGCTTTTGACCAAGTTGACATTTCGGAGTTTTCACCCGATTTTTGAAATACTGAGTGATTAAGTTAAAAAATGGCAGGCCCGTCTAGGCAGTAAGTATTTCTTTTTTTATAATTTTAATTTATTTTTTCATTGCCTCAAAAAACAAGAAAAATATTCGTAAATAAATGTTTCTAACCTCAAATTTCTTCAATTATAATTACACTATTTAAAACGATAATTAGTTATTTAGTACTTATTTTGACTTGTCCCGATAAAGGAGGAGGCAATTCTGCCGGAGAATTTTAATTTTCTTTTCCGTTATCTTCAATAACAAGGGAACTAGAAGGAATACAAGTAAACGAAGTTAACGTTGTGTTTATATCTAACCTCAACTTTTCTAGACTCAACGCTTCCGAGAAAAACGAAAAATAATTTGTTTAAAACCTTACATTAACACAATTTCTCCAATTTAATTCATCCTTTCGTTTCTGTGAATCACAAAAAAGCTTTTAAATTCTAATTTTTCTATTAAAATAGACAACTAAATTATTTTGAAAAATATTTTATACCAACAACTTTTTCCTTGTATGAAACGAAATATTCTGAACAATTTAAGGGCTAAAACGCATATTTTTCATAAAAGTTTTATTCAAGAATTGCATTTTTTCTTCTTCAAAAAGTCGTGTTTTTGACATTTGAAAATTTCAAAATTAACGTACTCACTTAAAAATTCAAATTATTTGAAAAATATATAAGAGTTTTTGAGAAATTATTAAAGATATATTAATTCTGAAAAATTAATTATAAGGGAAGTATATTATAAGTTAAAAAAAGTTTGGGAAATTTGATATAATTTGAATTGTAAGACCCAAGAAATTTTATTTTAATTAAACGAAAAAGTGGAATGTTTTGATGTAAAACGATTGATAAATTTTAGTGTATTTTTATTAGAAAAGAATATTTTTTTGAACATAAATTTTATTCTGAAAAAATTTGATTGGTTTTCAGGATTCGAAGAAAAATATTCGAATTTTACAAACCTTACAAATTACTTTTAGTCTAGGTCAAAACATTTCAAAAGATTTGGAATATTTTAGAGTATTTTTAAATATTCTAAAGCATTTTCAAGGAATACAAATTTTTTCAAGGAATTGCCAAGGACTGCAATGATTTTAAGAGATATAAACAAAATTTGCGTGGGATTTTAAAGATTTTCAGAAGATATGAAATGATTTTATAGTATCTATAAGGTTTCAGGATATTTTAAAAGATTCCAAGGGATGTCAAATGATTTCAAAAGATTAAAAGATTTTAGGATATTTTGTAAAATTCCAAGGAATTTTCAAGAGGTTTAAAAAGTTGTAAGGGATTTCAAAAGATTTTAAAAGGATTAAAAATATTTTAGGGTATTTTAAAAGATTTCAAGGCATTTTCAGAAGATAAAATTTTTTTGATGCAATTCCCAAGGACTGAAATAATATCAAAGGATTTAAAAAAATTTCATTGAATTTTAAAAAATCTCGGAAGATATGTCGATTTTACGGTACCTATAAAGTTCGAGGATATTTTAAAAGATTCCAAGGGATTTCAAACGATTTGAAATATTTTAGGGTATTCTTAAAAATTCCAAGAAATTTTCAGGAGCTTTACAAAGTTTCAAGGGATTTCAGAAGATTTCAAAATATTTCAAATATTTTAGGGTATTTTAAAGGATTCCAAGCAATTTTCAGGAGATTCACAAAAATTCCAGGGATTTCCAAGCATTTTAATGATTTAAAGGATGGAAACAAATTTTCATGCCGTTCTGAAGAATTTCCTAGAATGTCAGAAGATATAGAATGATCTTACAGGACCTATAAGGTTTCAAGATATTTAAAAAGATTCCAAGGGTATTTTAATAAAAGGGTATTCAGGTATCCAGAATTTCAGGAAATATCAACAGATTTCATAGGATATCATGGGATTTTATAATATTTTAATGGGTTTCAAAGAATTTATTCACAAGAATTGAGGGATTTCATAGGGTTCAAAGATATGAAGAGATTTTCAAATATTTTTTGCAATTTATTTAGAATTCACCCTTGTATTCTTATTAATTTATCCTGATTTTTTTAAAATTCTTTGCAATTCTTTGGAATTTTCTTGATTTTTTTAATTCACTTGAATTCTTTAAAATTCACTCAATTCATTGAAATCTACAAAAATGTATCAAATTCTTTTAAATTCCGTAGAATTTTTCTAAACTAATTTCAAACTTATTGAGTTCAATGGATTTTTTCAAAATATTTTTGAATTGTTTTCAATTCACTTGTTTTTTTTTATAATTCAACTTGAATTTTTATTAATATTATCGAATTCTTCACATTTCCGTAAATTCCTGTAAATTCACTCCAATTTCACTGAAATCAATGGACTTTTTTAGATTTAAAAAAAGTTTCCAATTCATTTGAATTTGACTTGAACTGTTTTGAAGTTTTATGACTCGAATTTTTTTCCAATTCAAAAGAACTTTAGGTACTTTATTAATGGACATTAGTCACTTTTTGGGCTAGAAATCGGTCATTTTTTCGGTTTAAATAGGTCGCTCTTTTCAAATAAATTAGACTGGCGGCTTTGAGAATAATGAATTAAATAAATTTAAAATTGTTTTACTCCATTTATAAAAGATTTTGAAAATTTGAATGTAGAAAATGATGTTTTGCGGTCACCCTGATTCTAATATCTATTTTATAAAAGTTTAAAATTCAAAACTGAAAAATAAAAAGCGGGTTTATATAAATTAGAAATTCCAACTAATATTTAATAAATTTTTCATTCCAGATTTGGACTCCTTCTCCCAAAAAAGACTCAACTCTCAGCTCCCAAAAAAGCCAACATTTTCGGTGACGACAGCGATTTGGACGAAGATGATGGCGTCGATTGGGTGAAAAAAAGTTTGCAAGCAGAAGGCGAGAAGAACCGAGTAAAAAAGCAAGCGCGTTTGGATGCAGAAAGAGCTTTAGAAGAAGATCCCACAATTTACCAATACGATGAAATTTACTCAGAGATTCATGTAGACCCTAAGCTTAAGAAAGCAGAAAAGAAAAAAGAGGGACCAAAGTACATCAAAACATTGCTTCAAGCAGCAGAAAAGAGGAAAAAGGAACACGAATTAAGAATCGAAAGGATGGTTCAGAAAGAAAGGGAAGCCGAGGGAGAAATGTTCAAAGACAAAGAAAAATTCGTCACTGCTTCTTACAGAGCGAAACTCGAAGAAATGAAAAAACTTGAGGAAGAACAAAAGGAAATGGACAGACTCGAAACTATCGGTGACGTTACAAAACAAGGCGATGTTTCTGGATTTTATAGACATCTTTACGAACAGACATTCGATAAAGCGAAAGCTGACGTTAAAAAAGAACCAGTTAGCAAAGAACCCGAAATTAAAAAAGAACCAGAGGAAGATAAGGTTGAAAAATCGGAGGAAAACCTCGACAAGGACGATTCTTCAGTTAATGATTCGAGTTCAGAGGGAGATGACGAAAATAAGAAAGAAGCTGTGAAGATTCTTACGAGAACCAGGAAAGTGAAACAATTTCGACAAAGAGTTGTTGAAAAATCGGAATCTGAACCGGAAGATGACGAAGAAAAAGAAGGAAACGGGAAAGAAGAGAAAGAAAAAGATACAAATTATAAGGGAGAAGCTAGACTGCAAGATGAAAAGGAATCAGGAAAAGAAAAAAGGGAGGATAAAAATAGTCGAAAACGAAGCTTAACTCCAGAAGTTAAAGAAAAGGATAAAGAAAATGAAGATAAAAATAAAGAAGAACTTGAGAATGGATCGAGTAAAAAGAAGAAAGAGGATGAGGAAAAGCCCAAGCGAAAGAAAGCGGAAAGAAGAGTGTCTATTTGGGTGAAAAGGACAGTGGGGCCAGTTTTCGATGATGCTTTGCAAAGGTATTATGCTAGGAAAGCGATGAGGGTGTCCGGGTCTTAGATTTTTGTTCTAAACACTATTTTTCGGAGTTGCAGGATTTGCAATTTAAAATCGAGTCAGATTAAGAAAATGTAATTCAATGGAGAATAAATATTAGTTTTTTGTTTAATTTACAAGAATGAGAATTTTATTTATAAAAACTCATCTTGATTTTTTAGCGGATTCGTTCTGTTTAATAAAAAAAATAGACGACATATTTTCCAAAGCAGCCGGACTACGAAGGTTAAGAAAAAATATTTTATTTTGTAGTGAATCGCGTTTATTCTGAAATTAAAAAAGAAATGAGCAAGGCTCGGATCATGCAACTTTTTCGACTTTAAAAAGAATACGTTTAATCGACTTTTTCACGTTTTCCTCAGAATTTCACTATACTTTGTTTCAATTTTAATTACAGTGAAACTTTTAGAATTAAAATTTAACACTAGAGAAAATTGTACCATTTTAATTAGGAACATTGAAAATTGAATAATTTTTCATAGAAGTTTCATACTTATCCAATTTTAAATTAAAAGCGTCCGAAATTGAACAATTTCGAATTTCGTGAATCTGTATTCAAAGCCTTAATTTTTTCAAATTGCTAGCAAGTTTGAGATTTTTAATTCAAAAACGTTAAAAATTGATACATTTCAAATTCAATTACAGTCTTCACATTCTTTCCCCTATTCCCCTTTTTCCCCTTGTCTTTATAATTCATCTTTTTTCCTTGTTTTCAAGAAACTTCCCGTTTTCTTGTTTTTTGCATAATGCGAACTAAATTAATAGACCCCAGGAAGAAAATCAAGCTTTTTTTGGTTAATAGTTCATAGCACTGAAGTTATCTAATGTAACATATTTTACTATTGAGTATGGACATGACCTTGATATTTACCGGATATGACAGACAGCGCCCGCGGCGACCAAAGCCGAAAATTTTTTAGGGATAGAAATTTGAAATTTACATAAGATAGCACGTATGCATTGTTTTTAAATATAATACATGCATAAATGATTGCTTTAAAACGTATATAACGTTTTTCAAAACGAAGCAAATTAATAGAGGGAACTTTCTCGCAAAAAGATTTCGTGAAAAAATGGTCTTTTCATTCCAGTTGAACCCGTTCTAGTTTCGTTGTTGGCTATGAACATAACCTTAAAAATTACCGGCCGAATGTCAACACGTGGATTGATGATGAATATTTTAATTAAAACAGGATTTCAAGCTATAAGTAATTCTATCGATTTTCACCCTGAAACACTCAATAAGGGAAAAAGTTTAGCAGTAATTCATATGGTGAGAGTGCAGGAGTTGAAAGTGAATGGAATAAGCAAAATTCAGTGCAGCGTTATCAGACAAACGTCTGTTACTTCTCCCCCATACGACGTTAAATTACAGGTGTTTATTAAATAAAAAATATATTGTAACATAAAGAGAAGTATTAGGGAAATCTATGATTATATTCATAAATTTCCTAACACCAAACAACAATGCAAATTGCCTTTCCTAGCTTTTTGACTGCGTTCTGTCTTCTGTCGCTCCTGCCATAATCAACAAACATAAGCAAAAAGTTTTTTCACATGACATAGCGAATTGCTAAAAAAAAACTTCACTTGAAACTCAATACCACTAATAAAAACCTCAATTTCATTTCAATTAAAATAAAATATACTCCATAAATATTCTGGGATAATTAAATTTTCTAACCTCAAAATCTGACAACTAGCATTACTTTTACAAAAATAATAGATCGTATAAATATGCGAATATATGTATATAATATTACTTATCCAATTAACACAATAATTTGTCTTGATACCTTTTTCGAAAAACAAGAGTACTGACATATTTGATGTGATATTTGTAATCCGATAGGAGGTCTGTCATAGACAGATAAATTCAAAAATCAACTCCGATCAAACCGTTTAATAAACTAGAGCAAAAGTTTTTTCCCGTAAATCGAGATTTTATCAGTTTTCCTACAGACACTCTCGTTATCCGATAGTTAAACTCTTATTTTCAGTAAAAATTTATTTATTTTCAATCGCATGTAAACAAGTGGAATTCATCCCTAAAAAATCGCCGCTTTTAGGCAACAGATGGCGCCAGGCTGTTTCCGCGGCCGTACTCAATACTCTTTTTGGTTAAAAGTTCGACTATTTTGTTTAATATTTAATTAGTTTGTTGAAAATTCTACTGTTTTGTTAAAAAAGTCATCTTTTTTGGTCGAAAATTTGACTGTTCTTTTGATCATTCGCCTTGGATAGAAAATTCATACTTTTGGATTGAAAATTCTTCTTCCTTGGTTGAAAATTAACTGTTTTGTTGAAAATTTAACTTTATTCTAAAAAATTCCTCTTTCTGGCATGAAAATTCAAGTATTTTGTTAAAAATTCATCTCTTTTGATTGATAGTCCAACTATTAAGTTGTAAATGGAACTGTTGGGTTAAAAATTATTATTTTTTTTTAATTGAACTGTTTGGTTAAAAATTCATCTTTCTTAGTTGAAAACGATTTATTTGTTAAAAATTTAAGTCTTTCGGCTAATAATTCGACTGTCTTCTACAAAATTCATCTTTTTGCCTTGAAAATTCATCTATTTGGTTGAAAATGCAACTGTTTTTGGTTGTTATTGAATCTCTTATATGAAAATTTAAATGTTTTGCGCAAAAATAATCTTTTTTGGTTAAAAATTCAATTATTCTGTTGAAAAATTCGTCTTTTTGAAAAAAACTACGTCTGTATGCATTGGAAATTCATCCTTTATGGTCGAAAAGTCATATAATATAATAATATATTATATATTATAATCATATAATAATTCAACTGTATTCTAAAAAATTAATCTTTTTGGCTTCTTGTTTGTTATTTAATCTATTTTATTTTAAAATTTAATTCTTTTGTTCAAAAATAATCTTTGTTGGTCAAAAATTCAACTGTTTTATTGAAAATTCGTCTTTTTGCATAGAAAATTCGTTTTTATACATTGGAAATTCATCATTTATGGTGGAAAAGTCATATTTTTTGGTTAAAAATGAATTTTTTGTTGAAAATTCGTCTCTTTTGATTAAAAGTTCAATTAATTTGTTGAAAATTTAACTGTCTTCTAAAAATTTCCTCTTTCTGGCATGAAAATTCAAGTATTTGGTTAAAAATTAATCTTTTTCGTTGAAAATTCATCTCTGTTGAATTACAAATTAATTTCTTGTTTTTTAATTCAACTATTTGGTTAAGAATTCATCTTTCTTAGTTGAAAACGATTTATTTGTTAAAAATTCAACTTTTTAGGCTAATAATGCAACTGTCTTCTAAAAAATTTATCTTTTTGTTTTGTATGCAATTTAAAATTGTTAAAATTAAAAATTAATATAAATTTGTTTTCTTTTTGTATGTAAATTGAACTATTTGGTTGAAAATGCAACTGTTTTTGGTTATTATTGAATCTC